>JAMKQA010012277.1:0-37700 GCA_024699735.1 Posidonia australis
TATGTAAATTACCAACAAAGCTATTGACAGGCATTTTATTGATTTTGAAATTCTATTAGTTTTGATAATTATTCATAGCTAAGATTGTAGCCAATAGTTCCAGGCGGGATTCCTAAACCCAGAAGCTTGCTTATTCAGTAAGCATAACCCAAGTTAAAAAATATTGTTTTGTGTCCTTTCTTTGCTTTTGAACCAAGAATACAGTCGCCACTATTAAGAAAAGAACATCACACTCACAAAAGGCGACGTGAAATGAAACGATACATGGGTAGTTGCATTTGAATTATTACCAGTAAAGACAACCACACGAATGACACATTCGAGGAACCCAAGTACAACATCATATATTCATATGCATAAACCAGTTCAGTTACCTCAGCCAGATCTTCCGCGAGACAGATAAGCTGTCCGGTGAGAGAAGAAACCTGTTTTTGTAGATTCGGAATAACCTCTTTCGCCTGCTTCAACTCCGACCCCTGCTTCTCCAGCAACACCTGCAGCTGCGCATTCATCACATCGGGAAAGAGTATGGCATCCTTCAACGCCTTTATCTCCTCCCTCTGTTTCAAGCACAGGTCCTTCAGCTTCTTTGCCTGCACAATCCAAAACCCACAACTCAAATCAACCCATAGACGTCAAAAACAAAACTTAAAGAGGAAAAAAAAAACATAAAACCTTTTACCTCTCTGTTCTTCTCTTCGAGAGCCAACCTGAGCTCCAGCACCTCCGCCTCGTACTCCTTGTTCTGCGCCAGCAGCTCCCTCTCACTCCGCAGCACCATCGCCAGCGTCCGGGTGTTGCTCTTCACCTCCGTCAACGCCTTCGGCGCACTCCCCTCCTTCCCGCCACCGCTCTTCTGGAACAACTTCCGGTGCAGCGCCGAGAAGTTGGACCCTTTCGACGCCGCTGCCGCATTCTTCCTGGCATCCTCCTCAATCACATTGCGAGGGACGGCAAGCCCCGCCCGGTTCGCCGAGCCGTCCTTGGGCTTGATGAGCCTCTTCACCATCGCTCCTATGTTCTGCCCGTTCTTGGTTGATGCTACGTCGGCCGGCTTGGTCTTGACGAGGGCACGGGAGGAGGAGGAGGACGACGAGGAGGAGTTGACCATCAGTGCCTTGATGGTGGTGGGCTTCTTGGGGTTGGACGAGGAGGGAGAAGGGGAGTCGTAGGCGGCGTAGCGGGACGCCATTGATCTGGTGGTGGTGGGATTGTGGAGCTGTGGGTTCTGGTGGTGGAATCGCGGAATTCTAGGGTTTTGTGGTGGGAATTTGGGAGGGAATCAGGGAGAGGGATTTGATTTGAAAAGAGTAGTGGATTCTGGTGTTCCCGTGGTGGACGTTCTGGTTGTGTCTGAGAGGGATCGCGTCGAATCGTGACCGTCGAAACAGAGGGCCGTGATTGGATTACGTTGGGCCTGCGAGGGATTTTGGGTGATGTTGTCCGTTCTAACTTCTATGTCGGAAGCGGACGCGTGTGTTTGGAAAATCTCCCGCTGCCCGGGAATTCAAAATCTACGAAAGCCACGGGTGTGAGGTGTGACTTGCTCGGCCGGCCGGCCAGCCGGCCCTGTGCATGGTCGTCTCCCAACTCCACTGGTCCTTTTTGGTGTCTGGCCCAATTTTTTATCTGCTGTTGTGTTGCAGCAATTTCTGTGTTTTATTTGAGGATCTAATCCTCTGTAGTAGTTGTATTGTCCTGCGACAATGTTTACTCTATTCTGCTCGTTTCGTGAATGAACTACTTTAAAACAAACAAAAAAACCACAAAAGCCAATGTTGATGGGGGTGTTGTCTGCAGTCTGCACGCCCCCACCCCCCACCTTTTTTTTTAAGGTGAATAAAATCGAAAAAAGAATTTTAAATAACGTTTTTTTTGTGTTATTGTATCTTTCTTTTTTTTTTGATAACGTGTTAATTCTATTTGTATGATCGAACAAATAAAGTTGTCTATTGTTTTATTACTAGTGTGTACTTGAATGATTCTTTAATTATGCTTTGTTTGATTTGTAGGAGTTGTAATTCTAGGTAGGGTTGGAATTTTTGGATTTGAAATTGTGAATATAAAATGAAAGTCTGATATTTTTATTTTATTCTTGGAACTGTAAATTTTAGTATTTGAGTGGTAGGATTTTGAATTCTTGGATTGAATATGTTTCCTAAATACTTATAGTGAAATTACTTTTCTCACGTAATGGAAAACAAAGTGATGGAATTAATATTTTCATATATCTTGAGTGGAAATAAGTTTCTCTCAATTCCTTTATACTTCTCGTAAAAGTAATGGAGTTTTGACCACTAGATTTAGGAGGAATTCATCATAACTTCCTTTAATTATTTTCCATTCTTTTAAACTAAACTTATCCTTGAGTATAATTCCATTGATGAGATCTATGGTTATGCATGATACAAGATCATGGTACCAAATGTCTACGCGTGTCATCGAAATTTCATCGACATGTGTCTTATTTTCAATTTACCGATATGACTCCGACACGATATCGAAATGGAAGTTTTCTGAACAAATGTAAAAAAAATTTACCGTATTTCCACCGATATAATTCCAACATACCGATATTTTTTCGACACATGTCTGTTTTTCAACTTATCGAAGTCCGACACGAAATCGACATTTAGAACCATATACAAGACATAATAAGAAAGAACCAAACAACCATTTAGAGAAACGTATATGATGAAATCGACAACAATCAATACAAACTATTAATTAGACAAATAGCAACAAAGTCAATTCCAATGGATGATTCACCACTTTAATCATTATCACGAATTAACAATCAAAGCAGCATCAAGAAGCTAGGCTAGGCTACAATAAAAAGTAAAATAAAGGAGGAGGAGGAGGAGGAGGAGGAGGAGAGAATGCGACATTGAAGAATAGTTTCTTCCATGAAATTCCTCATAAGATTTGAGAGTTTATGGATGAAGCCAACATACACAAATGCAATCGACATGATGGAAAGAAACAAAAGGTAAATAACGAGGCAGAAAGTATCAAGAACATGATGGAAGGATAATAACAAAGTGCTTTAGTATATGAAATATCAAGATTGTGCATTTCTTAAAATTTTAGTTAACTTTAAACATCCAAAATCTTCACCAAACACACACGAGAATATGTTCCTCAAGGTCAATAAACATAGAAGATGAATTAAGTAATAGCCAAACTAGATAAATTTTTGGTAAAGTTAACAACAACAATAAGTAACCATAAGAATTTGGTATTGTGGTTTCATTTCGACTATATCTTTAACAAAGGATAATGGTAAAAATGGCCACTAACATCACCCTTCAAAGTGTAACCGTCAAACTTTTTGTTTAAGCAACTTCAACTACAAGAGATTCCATAAAAGACCTATGGAAGCTAGTTAGTTGGTAGGATATCTACCTTGAACACTCTTAGCTCCTATTTGGAATTTAGATAAATTCAAGAATAAAGGTAGAATTAGAATTTTAATTCCATTTAGCAAGTCAAAAAATGAAATAAAAGTAGAGTAGTAATTCTTATTCTAATTTACTTATTCCAGAATTACTATTCAATGGAATAGGGGGAATAAAGTTATTTCGTTAAGTTATTATGATATATGTATGTATACGGTGTGTTTATTTTTTGTTTAAAAATTAATATATATATATATTATAATGTTTACATATTTTAAAGTAGATATATATTTTAATAATCAAGTTGATTATTATTAATTTACATGCTTTCCAATTATTTTGATACTTATTCTAACATTTATTTCACTTTTCATTTAAATCATAATATCTTCCTATACATATTTATTCATCTTTTAAAGAAAATCACTTCTAAACTCAATAACAATACTATCAAAATGTCAATACTACTTTCAACTTATTCTTACTTTTTTTATTTTACATCTTAGAGATTCCAGTAAACTCAAGCATTTGTTAGACGTCAGTAACAAGTTAAGAATTTTTTACACTTTTTATTTGCTTTGCTACCTTTGAGTTTGAGACCCTTTTTGCTTCAACTTCTACTTTCACAATCCTATTAGTTTGGCTTTTGGAAAATATCTCTCTTAATGTGTCCACTTCTTCATCTTTCTGCATTAAGAATGAACTATGATTAAGTTGCAGAAACATAATATATGAAAATGCAAACATGGTAAATAAGAAAAACAAGAGCAATGATACCAGTTCCCTAAATAGTGGTTCTGGAGTTCCTATTTCATGGCCAGAAGGAAAAATTTTCCGAGGTCTTTTTGCTCACTCTATTTCTCCTTCTTTATCGCATAATGAAAATTGTGTATCACAAGGTAAATTTAGCTGCTTTAAAACCTAATCCCACAAATGAAAGGACCCAAAACAGAAAGCACATCAAAGTAAGTAACAGATGAAAAGATCAAATGTAGATTTATAAGTTGATATTGTAATGAATAAGAAAATGTGCCTTCTTATCGAAAAAAAGGAACAATCGAATCTTGTAGTTACAAATTACCTCATATGAAAATGATGGCATAAACGGTTCTAATAGTGCTGCAAGCAGGAATACCATCCCAGCTGAAGTCTTCATGACAATGGAGCATGAAGCATGATCTTCCTTGTAAAGCTTCCAAAATTGGCTATCCTGCATTATCTTTTAGAAAGCGAGAGGATGTTAGTAATCATATCGGCATCATAGGATAAAATCAATATCCTTCACAACTCACTTGTAAATAACAATTCCCTTCACTAGATATGCTCATTGCGGCTTTCAAACCTTGTTTTAGTTTCACCTGAAAAATGACTCACATAGGGGAAACACAACAGGTATTTAAAAAAATATCGATAAAAAGGAAAAATCAGAAGGGAACCTGTCATTGAACCTCTTGAACAAATCTTAGATGGCATGTGAATCACAACCAACTTCTCACCTTGAAAGAATAGATAAAGTGTAAACTCTTATAATTTGCATTATAGTATGGTTTACATGTAAATGTTATCACATATTGAGACAAAGAGTAAGTACAATTCTATCTGTTTTTAAATATCGTCTCATATTTGAGATGAAATGCAGTTGTTAAAAGAGGAACAAGTGGAGTGGTCAAAAGAAAGATTATGCAAACTGAAGTGACTATCCTATATCCCGAAAAGATTGATCCAATTTGGGAACCTAGGATTAAGAAGAAAAAAAAAACCCCCCCTTTCTGGACAAGTATCCCACGTAGTTATATATGATAGGTATTTTATATTTACACTACAATTAGATTTAGATTAGTATTACTTTGGATAATTACGTGAATCTGAATCACTAATAGGATACTAGGCTAGATTTAATTTGTTTTAGAAAATTAGATCTGTTTTCAATATAAGGTCATGTCTAGACCAAGAACATTCAGTTGGTGATGACTTGAGACTAAGATTTGTGTGCCGTTTCCTGCTTCTGCAGATATATATGTGTTCTTAGGGGATAGAAAGAAGAAGTGATGGCTATTAAGAAGTGGAGTTCGTAGAAAAGAGAGAATGTGAACGACTTCTTCCCTATACTTGTGCTGCATTACCTTATGTGTTTGCAAAGGAAATGAAAACGAAGAAGCAATGACTAATAAAAGCTAAAGTTGGTATAAAACAAAGAATGAGTGAGGATTTTAGGAGAAAAAAAAGGTTTGTTAGAGAGAAGAACCGTTTCCAGATTAGCTCACAAAGACTTAACAAGGGGAATAGCAGTTAATATACTTCATTGTGAATCTACTGGTTGTTTATCCCCTGTGAAGAGATTACGCATTCTCTGTTCAAATATAAATTCAAAAGGCAAATTAAGAAAATGCCGATGACAATACATTTTATCACCTTTTCCATGGCATCAATGTATTGATCAACATACTTCCCAACTTTCTCCCCAAGACTTCCCATTTTAATGCGACTTGTTATGGAATGATGGATTCAAATCCTTTTCCTGCAAAAGGAAATGATTTGCCATCTAAGTACTTTAACTATCTAACAATTTAATGTGTATAATTATCACAAAAGTGGGTCTCGTTCAAATAAACAACATGGTGTGGACATTTAAAGTAAGTCTTGCAAGACAGATGAAGAAGTAAAGACCCTCTTGGTGTGATGTCAAATGTGATAAATATATGTGTTCAAAAACAATTCCTATTAACATGAGCATAAGAATCATCAAAAGTAAGGAAATATCTTCCACTTGGTTAAGAATTTAGCGACTATCTAAGCATGGTAATGCTAACTGTAATCATGCCGGCGACAATCTCGGAACTTGGCACTAAGGCCAAATACGCGAGGATCGGTAAAGTCATGGTAAAAAATAAAATAGCAAATGCAGGAGTCGCCACCTAGTCTATTAAAATAGAAGACGAGGAAAACCATAAAAGAATCATTCAAATCATGCATTAAAAACCAATAGAAAATGTCTTGGTGAACCAGAAATGGGTAAGGATCCCTATTACGCACGAGGAAGGCATTAGGCACTTTCGTGCGCCCGATAAATCGGTCTTCTATAGGTTTTTCATTTGCTTATAAAATGTCAGCTTTTCAGTCTTTTATGTACGTCCGAGGGCGATATGCCATGTCATGCTAAGTAAATGATGTCTTATGCTAAATAAGGGAACATGGTGTGCAAGGTGTGCTCTAATGCTCAGAAGTATCGCTCATATATCGGGTCAAATGTCGATGCATAGATATTGCATAAATAAGATCAAGGATCTAGGCATTTTGAGCGACTTTCATCCTTGCTTAACTACATGTTATGTATGATCTAACATGCACAACAGGTTTGAAATAGAAAAAGGGTCTTCCTGGATATATCAAGGAAGAAAGTCAGAGAATGCAGAGGTAAATCAAGACAAGAAACCATGCTAAAAATCATGTGAAAACCAGTTGTGTGCTACTGAAAACAGGCTGATGCGCCTGTTAGGTGCGCCAGACTGGTGCTCCAGTCTGGTGCGCCACCTATGTGCTCTTGTGTGGGCCAGAAAGATGTGCTAGGGAAAACACAAAAGTTCATGCAGTACAATATTACATGAGAAGGCATTTTGGAAAGTCAAGCAGTGTAAAATCTTTGCAAAATCGGAAAATGTCCTTTAAAAATGAAAGAAATGCAAGTGTAAGAAGATTTATGGACCTTGTGCTCAAGGACTAGTAGCCTCACATAAGATCACCCTATTCATGCTAAATGAAAACATCAAGATTCAGCCATGTCACTGGATCATGGGCTGATGCATAAAGCTCTCCACGTAGGAGTAAAGTGCAACCAACCTACCAGATCTTAGCCATGGACTGAATGATCAAAGAGTAAAGCAACTGAAAAGCAACATCACTTGAAACTGAAATCATGTATGCATGATCATAAAATATCAGAGAATCATTGTCAAAAGAATGAAACCCAGCATCATTTGGGAAAACATGCAGATGAGGATGCAAATGAGGGTGATTTGCTCCCTGACCAGTCTGGTGCACCAAAATGGTGCGCCAGAATGGTGCTCTGATTTGATGCGTCATATAGGTGCTCCAGAATGGTGCTCCTCAGAAAATCTAAATCAGACTGCAGCCTGATTCAGAATTCTGGATTCAGAGGGGCAATTACTTTTAATCCAGATTTGTTTATGCAGATGGCAAGAGATTAAAGAAAACATGATGAAATGCTAACAAGAGAATGTCTTTTATCATTAGTTTTTAATCATAGCAAATCATGGGTTCATGGCTGAAGATTCTTGCATGAGATTCTAAAGCATAAGAAATGTGTGCGTGAGCTTAGCCATTATATGCATATGATGGATACATGAAGAACATATCTACTGCACAATTCCTAACATATACATGCATGAATCATGGTTCCTTGTGTAAAGCAATAGAAAAGGGAAAAAACTACTCATAGGAATAACAAAGTGTAGATTTTTATCTTAAAGGTTTACATGCAAAGCGTCTCACATAGGAAACAAACAATCTTATCATAGGACTCTCATATAAATAGTAAGAAATCAAATTATATATGAAGTCTAAGGTATGCTTTATCCAATGCAAGAACTAAGATTTAAAAATGACAACATGAAGAGTGGAACCTACCTTATCCAAGGTGTTTCTTCTTAGAAAACTTAAGATAATATGATCCTTGTTGTTTTGGAAGGGCTGAAGATGCTTTGGAATGCAAGGGAATACTCCAGAAAACGAGAATAGGCTGCTGGAAAGAGTATATGGCTTGCTTAAGATGCTCTTTTAGATCAGGATTGCTGAATCAAGGTTTTCTAACCTCTTCTAATGGTTGCCTATAGGGGTCCTTATATAGGATTTCTCAAGGGTAACTCCTACAGAATAAAAGGAGCCTCGTAAACGAAGAGTCTGGGAAGATTCCATGACATAATCATTGGTGGAGGTAACAGCCATGGGAGGTGGAAAGCCAGCAGCCAGCAGTCTGAGAAGTGCCTGTGCGCCAGATTGGTGCGCCAGGTAGGTGCTCCAGCCTGGTGCTCCAGCTAGGTGTGCCAGCCTGGTGCTCCAGCTAGATGTGCTACTGTAGTGTTCCTGCTCGGTGCTCCAAACAGGTGCTCCACATTGGTGCTCTAACTTGGTGCTCTCCCCTACTTGTCTGGATTTCTAATTGGGTTGCGGGCCTGCTATAAGTTTGGGATTGGTTTAGCTAATAGTATTCAAGGGTTAGCCACATCTAAAGCAACATCTGGAAAGTTCATTTATAAGTCACCTGAAAATCGAGGTGTCTACACTAACAAGTAGAAGTGAAGATTCAAAGCTGTCATAGCCAATGCACAATGGAGAAATCATCTTGTCCAATATTTTTGCATCAAGATCATGAATGCCTTCTACTGTAGAATAGCTGTATCATGACCAAATCTAGGAATATCACCAATTCAGAGAACACAAACTTTTCCTAGGTGCCAAATTCATAATTAGACAAAGTCTCAAATGAATGTTGCCTCCAAGATGACATGAGGACCTTTCCAGTAAATTATTCTGGAAAAAAATCGCTAGTTTCAATTTTTTTTTAAGGTTTTACTTGTAGAGATGGAAAAACCTGATATCATAGGCTTATCAGATCAGTGCAGCTATTTTACGAGGTTAATTTCCTTAACCAGCCTAGAACTAGTACATTCAATTAAAAGATTTACTTTTTCTCAACCCCAGGCAATTCAATTTCCTTAAGTCGGTTTGCACCCACATTATAATGGTACTAGTCAAATCGAGAGATCGGTCTAGAAAAGCACTGGGTTTGCATCTACATAACAAGCGTACCAGCCAGATCAAGAGATCGGACTAAACGAACACTAGGTCATTAGTCTGATAGTAGTCAAAGCCCACAAAAAGAGACTCATCTAAATGTAGGATTTTGTCTCCTCTTACTTACCTTCCTTCTTGTAAAAGAACTAGACTAACTAGCATAGAAAGAAATCCAACATTTGTTGGTTTTAACCAATTCAAAAGACTTTGAATTAGTAAAATAGGTCACAGGTCTAGAAGAGCTGTTAGGAAACAATCCTTTTTTTTCACAAACAAAGATCAAACGATAAGAGAGAAAAAGAGCAAACATAGATAGAAAAATATATACGCAAATACAAGGATTTATGATGTTCGATTAAATAAATTTACGCCCTCAAGGTAGAGCGAGACATTTTACTATAAATGTAATTTGAGTATAAGGTACAAAGGAATGATGAAGAATAAGATAAAAAAAACTCTCATCCTAGAGAAAGTCGTTGACACTAAAGACTCTCAAGATATGTCTAAGATTCAATGATCTTCAATATCCTATAAGCCCAACATAAGGGTATATTTATGTGGAGAGTAAAACAGGTCCATTTATGATAAAATTTTCCCGAAGTGGACATCTACATTGACATCCACCAATTCCCTGCTTCGATTCTATACATTAGTGGACGTTTGCAAATCTCTTACGTTGATTTGTAGGTTAACAAACGTCTACAAAACTCCTGTGTTCATCTAGTGATACAGTGGACATCTATTAGCCTATTTCAAAGCATATTTAATAAATCTCTACTTTGACTTGAAATTCCATCTCCTGCATCATAACTGTGATCATTCTTCATCTTTCTTTGTAGACAGGCTATATCACGTACTGCACAAGTCAATCAAGTTCACATATTCTTTGAACTTGATTAAAGGAAAAGACCATGTCATCATGTTAGCCTCTTTAATCTCTTCTGCTATTGCTATATACTCTGCCTTTGTAGTATAAAGAAACTTCACTGCAGACTTTCGTAATGAAATAATTTCTAAAAAACTACAAGACTCTCCTATATCACAAGTCTCATTGTCTATTGATAATGCATGTACAAACGTAGATTCTGTGTATTTAGAGGGTGACTTGATTACTCTTCTTTCACGTCTCCTTGCAATACAATCTTCTTTTTCTGCTATACTTTTCAGAATCATGAGAAACGTAAATCCAACTCTATGGTTAATATGTGGTTGTACAGAATCATGAGAATTCAACTCGAACTCTACTTGTTCGCTAGTACTTACATCTATACTTGTATCAAAAGAACTAATAACA
The DNA here is from genome assembly GCA_024699735.1 of Posidonia australis. Classification (NCBI taxonomy): domain Eukaryota; kingdom Viridiplantae; phylum Streptophyta; class Magnoliopsida; order Alismatales; family Posidoniaceae; genus Posidonia; species Posidonia australis. Next base: position 10,504 of record JAMKQA010012277.1, read on the forward strand.
GAATCTTTATTGAAAGTCAATTTCTCAATAATCCACTGTTTGAACACTTCATCTTTCAATTTAATAGTATAAATCTATACCTTCCTAAAATAGTCATCAATGAAGGTTAACATGTATATCACACCACTTCTGGATGGAACTTGGGAAGAACCCCACAGATCAATAAGTTATCTTTTGTTGAGAATTGTCATATTCTTCTTACTTAAATGTTCCATTCTTAAATGTCACGGCTTGGTATGATTTGTCTCTAATGACAAAATGATAGTAATTGTTGTAGCACTTGTAACTATATTTCCTTGCAAAACATAGAGATTTTTTGATCTCCTTGCCAACATGATAAGATGTCCATCCTTGGTGATTACTAATACTCTATTTTTCGTCGAATACTTGTAACATTTTGTTTCTAAAGTGTCAAGGGAGATAAGACTCTTTGTCAGATTTAGAACATGTTGGACCTCAGTCAGTGTCAATGTCATCCCATCATGCATTTTCAACTTAATAGTGCTTATTTCAATAGCTTTTGGCTATGAGTCATTACCGATCAATACAACTCCATATTCTATAGATTTATAGATAGAGAACTAATTCCTATTGGAAGACATGTGGTATGTACACTCCGAATTTAGAATCAAATCATCTTTTGATCTATATGAGTTAATGACAATAAATACGTAACCATGATATGAATATTCTACCTCCACATAACTCCTCTCTGCGGAATCTTCCTTGGACTTCCTCAACTAACCTTTAAAACTATCATTTTTCTTATTCTGGAACTTCTAGCAATCATTTATGATATGCTCTTTCATTTTGCAGTAGTCACAGAATTTACTCTTTCCGATGGATTTGTTTACTAAATTTCGTTCTATATTTCTTTCCGTAACATTCAAAGCTTCAACCTTTCCATCATTGACATTAGAATTAGTCAACTCCCTATCCAACAAATCTTTTGAAAATAAAAATGATTTAATATTGTCCATTGATTTTTTTCTACCGTATATGAGAATTTCCTGAAATATTTATAAGAAAACGATAACAACCATACCAATAAAAGAGCCTAATCTTCATCTGTAATCTTCACATCCATATTTTTTAGGTGCATAATGGCCAAATTGAAATCATCGAGGTATGATTTAATAAATGTACATTCAACCATATGAAACGTGAACAATCGTTATTTCAAATATAGTCAGTTCAAAAGGATTTTGGTCATGTAAAGAGACTCTAGTTACAATCAGAGACCAATTGTGGTTTTTTCGTGCACAACCATCCAGAGAATCTCGTTCAACAAGCAAAGTTGTATACTTGTCAAGGCCTTTCAGTCCATTTCTTCCTTCTTGTCTTTACTTATCAATTTTAGCATCTCGAACTTTATCATCATCTTTGTAGTTGAATCGTAATCCACAATAAAAGTTCTAATACCATTTTGTTAGAAAACAATCTCATTTTTTCATTGATGAAAAAATGAGATTGTTTTCTAACAAAATGGTATTAGAACTTTTATAGGTCAAACGACAAGAGAGACAGAGAAAATACAAATAAAAAAGTAAACATGTAAACACAAGAATGTACGACGTTTGACCAAATAGGCCTACATCCTTAAGGTAGAGAGAGAGAGATTTACTATAAATCTAATATAAGTACAACGTACAGAAATTTGATGGAAAAGAAAATAAAAAACCTTCACACTAGAGAAAGCCACTAGCACCAAAGACTCTTGAGATATATCTAAGATTAAAAGATCATCAACACCCTATAACCTCAACACAAATGTATATTTATATCAGGGCACACAAAGGTCTGTTTATAACAAAACTTCTCCGAAGCAGACGTTTACAAATTCTCTGCTTTGATTCTACACACTAGTGGACGTCTGTAAATCTCTTGTATTGATCCTGTGCACTAGCAGACGTTCACAAAACTCCTGCGTTGATCCATTGATATTCAACAAGAGCATTAGGTCCTCATTTAGATAGTCAAAGCCCATAAGAAAAGACTCATTTAAAAGTAGGATTTTGTCTCCTCTAAGTCTCTGACTTATTTCTGTCCAAGAAGTAAATAAATCTTGCTTCTTATAAAACAATAGGACAACTAGCATAGAAAGAAATCCAGCATTTGTCAGTTGTAACTAACTGAAAAGACTTTGACATTGTTTCTTCATGCTTTAGTACTAGGTCAAATAAAGAGGACTGGAAGACGATAAGCTGTATGTCGAAAAGAAATCGAAGAGGTGAGGGAATTAATTTCCTAATATTGAAGAAGAGGGGCAATATTATGCGAAGTATGGGCTTCAAATTATTATCAATTTAGTTTCAAATCCTATTGCAGCTGCTGGTGTCAAGAACACACAAAGACATTGAATCCGTACTGAACAAGAGAAAAGGAAACTCAGTCCAGCAGAGAAACAGATATCTGAACAATTTCAAAATCAAGACAACCATACCTACATATTGTAACTAACCAACAATGATGTTTCAATTGATATTCCAGTTGATGAGTTTGAAGATAATGGTAAAACTGGAAAACAAATCCTCTAGGACAGGGAAATTCATGAAAAAGTGGCTTTTTTGAGCATCTAACCTTGTGGTTTGGCAATGAAACTTAAGACGCGGTTGACAAAGTTGCCTAAATTATTCACCAATTCTCTTAACTTTGTCTGCAAGTCTGCCCATGTAAACAACGTGTCTGACGCCTATTTCATACAAACAACTTTTAGAGCAGTGAGAAAGAAAAATAAGTCCAGCAAGCAAATGCATGATTATGTTTCATTAATGAAGCTTACTTCAGCTCTATTAGTTAGCAGATAATAGCGCCAAACTTCTGAAGGGATCTTTGTATCCTTTGCATCATTTCCAAAAACTCCAACACCTTTACTTTTTGAAAATTTTCCTGCATGTAGCAAAGCAAAATCAGAATAGAGAAACAACAAGAGGATTTGTTACCAAATAGTTGGAACTTGTCATAGCATTCAAGTAATCACTATGAATGGAGAAATATAGAGTAGATGTCAAAATCCACGAGCCACCAAAATATATAGCCAAGTATGAACTGTTGATGCAAAAATTGACAATAATAATTGATTCCACCTGTTTCATAGTTTAGATATTCTGTCACACTAATGGTCTTCATCAAAGTCCAGTTTTGGCCAGTCCCAAGAAGAGTAGAAGGGAACATAACCTAACAATGTAAGTAAAAATATCAGAGCATTCACGCAATAACTAATTTCATCTTTAGGTATCGCAAACCACCTTCTGTTTGCCATGGCTCCTAGTTGGCAAGACATCATCAAATTTTACGCTATAGTTCTTTTATCTTTCGCAATCAGCATTTTCCTACCATAGTAATTTAAGATTTCTAGAGTTTGCTAAGGTTATCAGTACACTAAAGCTTGCTAAAATAGTCTTGGACATGAATCAATCAATTGAACAAAAGTAATTTAATGGGAAGTAGAGTTTATTTACTGTGTGAAATGGCACATTGTCCTTGCCCATAAATTGGTATAACTCTACATTTTCAGGATCTTTCCACCATTTCTCCCAGTCTGTGGTATAACATGAAGTAATTGAGATGTATCCAATTGGTGCATCAAACCATACATAAAAAACCTAGTCATTGATCCAAATGTACTGAATAAGTAAGTGTGATAACAATGCAAGCTCAAAACAGCATAAACCTACAGGGTTTTCATTCTATAGGCAACAACTAAAGACTTGAGCATATAAGTAGGTCGATCAGTAACAGATACAAATATATGACAAACATAATCAATTGCATCAATCTTGCTAAAACCTTATCTTTGTACTTATCATGTGGGACAGGAACCCCTCACTTGAGATCCCTTGTAATGCAACGAGCTTTCAATCCCTCCTTTAGCCATGCATTTGTGGCTTGGATGCCATTTTGACTCCAACCTCCAGCCAAAGATGTATTGTTGATGTACACTTCCAATTTTCTCCTGAGGAGAGGGAGCTCCAAGAACAAATGATCCGTATCGCGAATGCGTGGTATGGTGTGGCACATCTATAGCAAAAGAAAAATTGTAACAATACAAATGATTCTCCGTTCTATCATTTTTTATCATTAGATACTCTAATATATAATGATTAAAAAAATAAGGCATTTCTGAAATTACCTTGCACTTTGGATCCTTCAGCTCAGTTGGATTCAAGAGCTTCCCACATTTTTCATAGTCACAACTTGTTGTAGGGCAAGTTCCCTCCACCAACCGATCAGCCAAGAACCTATTGCAGTTGTCGCAATGAAGCTGTATCGCAATCATTAAAACAGAATAAGTTTCTATAAAGAAAGGAAAGGGTAAAAATTGTAACAAAAAAATTGTGGGATAAAGAGCTGTTTGATGGTGTTTTCAGAAAGCCAATAATTGTCCAACAGCTTCTGAAAGATTTCCTGGCAAATTTTAGTCTGCTGTGGAGTGGAAGTGCGCCCAAAATGATCAAAATGGATGTCAAACCAGTCATACACCTGCTTGTGGATTGCATGGTATCTACAAATGAAAAGCAGTGGACTAATATATCAGAACTCAGAAGTGAATACCTTTTCTCGTGCTCATTCCTTCAAATGGCATGTAATAAACTAGCACACTGGACCATTGATCAAGAAATGTTGTCCTAATGACATTTAACAAAATTCGACAACAAAAAACTCAAGCAAATAAAATAATCTAGATGACACTTGACAAAATTCAGTAAAAACACAGAAAGAAAGACCTGATTATGAAATAATAATTCAGATGACAAACAGAATTATGTAAAAAAAAAAAAAACTAACTTGTCACAGATCAACTGGGGAGTACACTTCTCCTCCATGGCCTTGGTCTCGGTGGCCGTCCCGTACTCATCCGTCCCGCAGATGTAGATAGCATTGTACCCCCTCAACCGACACAAATTCATCAAAAACCCATCATAATCAGAAAAAGAAAGAGAAAAAGGAAGAAAGAAGGAAGTTTTCTTCTTACATCCGATGATGTTGCCGAGGTGGGGAACGTTGTTGACGTAGGGAAGGGCGCTGGTGATGAGGATGTTCCGGCAGCTTTGGTGGGACTGGAACTTCTTCTGCCATGGCTGGGGATTTGGATTGGATAGGGAATGAATTGTCCTAAACCTTTTTGTGGGATGAGTGGATTTCTTTACATATACAAGTAACGGTAGAATTGGGGAGTGGCGGGAAGTGCTGGTTAAGTTGGGGACAGAGGGATCAGATCGTAAACGATTTGGTCTGTTTGTTTGCCATCGTGCATCATCTAAACGACCCATTTGGTGGATTACACTGTCTCTGTGGGTTTTTTCTCCGTGATAATTATGACATAATCTGAAATGAACAATTTGTTATCAAATCTACTATTAGATTAAAGAAAGACCATGCCAAAAGACACAGTGCTGTTTTTTGCTTGGGCTTCATTCAACAGTCAAGACCCAGGAACAGTTAAAGAAATATGCAGGTCTTGGGCTTCAAGCATTTCCATTTTTATTTTATTTTTTCCCTTTTGAGGTTCTGATTTTGTTTTGTGTGTCATTCAAGGAAATTTTGGGTTTATCATGTAGGGTCCATTCTCGCTGACGTGTAGTGGTATCGATACCATGTTCAAGTTGATTTCATTTGACCTGATTCATTATAAAGCAGCAGAAATTTTTTGAATTTAGTATCGAACTTTACTGTAATGTATATACATAATATAACAATTGTAGTGACAATTTTTTGAACTAAGTTATGTATTCAAGATTTCACATTTTCACTGCAAGTAATTTTTAACAGTAAAATGGGGATGTGTGCATGTATACAGCCAACCTACATTTTTGCATTTTCCTTCTATGTTTTAAAAATCAAACTATATCCATAATTTAATCCACTTCATATTCTACAACATACTTTAATTTTATAATTTTTGGAGTTAAATTTACCATTAAATAATGCATACAAATTCAACGGCTTAAATTTATTAAAATTTCATAAAATCTAGGAACTTAAGATGAAGGTGTTATGAAACTCAGATTGCAATAAAAATTTAATGACATGTACTTTATATTGTTTTAATGCAATCTATAGGATTAAAATATTTTTAAATAAATTAAAAATCAAAAAAACAAGGTGTGCGTAACCAGTTTGGATGTACATGTGTATACATCCCCATTGGGCCCAATTTATAATGTTATTGTTGAGGACAAAGTTTTGTACCGACTTTATATCATTTTCTTATCACGAACGATCCGAGCTGGATTATACGAAAACAATATCTTATCAACTCGTAACGAGATAAATGATAAAAGGTTGTATAGTTGTAATGTCATCTTATATCAAAATAATAAAAAGGCCTCTATGATTTAATTAGTGTCACTCTCATATCATGTCCCGTATCATTTATTTCCTATCATATTATATCTTTCATTATATGAGATTGGTGCTGCCTCGACAGTGTATGTATTCGTGTACATAAACCGGATCTTATCCTTAAATCCATGAGGTTAACATTCTCAAAAATAAAAAAAATTAATGAAAAATTGAACATTTAAAACCATGTGTAACATCTAATCACAAAAAAAGTCTTCCTATTTAAGTCCGCAACCATACCAGGAAATTAAATTTTCTACTAGACGTGTTATCCCCTAGGCTTGAACATTGCTTTTATTGACAGTGTTCGTCATTCTATCATTCTCTTGGAATTTATAGATCTTTTTTTTTCTTTCAAGTTTACACTTAGTAATGATTCTCAGAGATCAAACTTTACGGAATCCGATTCTCTCAAGAACCATTTTAGTGATGAGATCTTAAGTTTTTTTTAGGTTCTGTAGCAAATTAACATGATAATCTTTTTCTCTGGGTTTTGGTGGAATCCATGAAGTACACACACAAAAAAAAGTTTAGATTCTCAAAAAAGTGTATTCTTGAGAAATTCCAAGAGCTACAATTGAAAGGCTAGAGACTTTGGTCCATGAATCAAAAAAAAAAAAAAAAAAAGGTATAGATTCTCAATAAAGTGTATTCTTTAGAAATTCCAAGAGCTACAATTGAAAGGCTAGAGACTTCAGAACAACATTCCAATGTAAATACAAAATGATGCTGACCAAACCCACCCACCATGGGAACTTGTAGAATTGAAAAGATACACTTATGGAAGAATTTATGTTTGCCTGTTCATTAGAGGTGTAAATAGATCAGATATATGGATATCAGTGTCATCATATCCGTATCTGTTTTCAAAATATAGATATAAATACAAATACAAATATCATGCGGATGGAAAAATTATATATCCATATCTTCAAAAAATAGATACGGAACAAAATAAAAGAAAATCAGATACGGATAAAGTCACATGTAAAAACGGATATGACGATATATGCACATTATATAATTAATTAAACCATTGATAAAATTTTCATATATTTATGTATTTTAAGTTATTTAGTATATATGAAATAAAATAATATATATCAAAAATAAAAAAAAAATTAAACATAATGATAGGTTCCACTTAATCTTTTCCAAAAAAAGATGAGGTTATGAATCAAAATCTTGATATTTTACCTTTAAGGATGTACAATTAATTAATGATTAATAAAAAATCTGTCACATTTTACAATATATTTTGTTAATTAAAGTTAATAAAATCCTATAAATGACAAAGTAAAATCCTTGTAGACTACATAAATAATTTTTAAGAAGAGAAACATCAAGAAGTAAAGAACTTATCAATAATAAAGTCCTAATTTACAAAGAAATATTAGGATGTCTATCTCAAAAGTCAAAATATCTAGTGAATGACATTATGACATGTCATGAAGTGTTGTAATATGAAAATTCAACATATAGTCTAAGGAAGAGAGAATAAGTCTAGAATTTGATTTTGATTTTAACATGTAGTCCAAAAAAGAGAGAATAAGTTTAGGGTTTTATTTTAATTTTTTAACATTAAATATTTAATATATCTATGTATATATAAGGAGAGGATCAATTATGAGTTGTCCTCATTTGAACATTTGAAGGACAATCTTAAAAATCAAGTGCTATAAGTTTTAAAATAAAAATATAATTCATAGATCATAATCTACATCATTTGAATTAAATACACATTAAAATTTACATTATTTAGAAATTCTTAATATACATATATATTCATATACAAATTTAACAGTTTTAAAGTAATAATTACTAGATATCTAAGTTATAAGTTTCAAAACTAAAATGTAATCCATGGATCTTAATATACATTATCTAGATCAGGTATATATTAAAATCATATCATTTAGAAACTCATAATATATAGATCTATTTACATACAAATTCAATTGTTCTCTATGAGTTATAACTAACTATAATAAATAACTATTAAATTCAATACTTAGGAATTTCAAAATCGCTAGATTTTTTTATATATAAGTATTTTAAATAGTTTTGATCATATCTACTAATTTAGATTTTTAAACTAATGGTTAGATGTTGAGATATAAAAAGTTATCTCTCTTTCTTTCTTTCTCTCTATATACGTACACAGATATCTGTAAATTATCCGTATTCATATATGTTAAAAATTCAAAAGATATAGTTATATCCATATTTGTTCAAATTCAAAAACCATATTCGTATCCGTATCTACTCTTGAAAGGATATATTATTTTTTTCCCTGATATATCAAATCTATTTACACCTTTACTGTTCAAACACCTTTTTTTTTTCTGACACACAGACAATAGTCCTAATGTACACAACTTAAGATATTGTTCACTGGTTATGTTCAAGTGTTGTTTCCATCATGAATTTATTGTATATACTTACTTTTTTATTCTATTGACATGTTTTTTTTAAAATAAAAAACTTTTGCTTTTATTAAGATTCAAACCCACAATCCCTAACAAGAATGATAGTCATGTATTAACCAAACTATGCTTTCTTCGATCCATTGATGTGTTTATCAATGTACTAAATCTAAATATTGTTTACTAGTTGTATCTGTCTTTTGTTTCCATAACCTATTTATCATACAACATACTTATATGATTATTCACTTAGGACTTTACTACCATTTTTGTTGTATATGAAGGCAATGCTTTTGACATATTGCTAAATTTGAGTTCATCTTCACTTCTCCTTTTTCTTTCGTAGCATCCTATTATTATCATCATTGCATGTTGATGTTTATCTCTTAATATAGATAGATATTTTCATTTTATGTCATAAATTGTTTTATTGCATGTTATAGTTATTTTCGTTGCATTTTAGGAATAGCTTTATTTCTCTCATTGATTATCCTGTTCAATTTTGTCGAGAATCTTTTCTACAACCCATTTAATATGTGATTCTATTATATTGACATACTAATTTGTCACATTGATAAATGAGCTTGACCTACTAACAAATGAGCATGTTAAATAATCTCGTCCATTGCCTAATGACATATTTTTATTGATGTTTTCATTTTTAGTGTCCATTTATTACTACCATTTGTTATATTCTCATCGTTCAAGATGTACACAAAACATATGGTCTTGCTCATTTATGTTTAAAAACATGGGATTATTAAAGGCATGTTGATGTTTCGTAATTGACACACATTAATCAATGGGACCAAGTAAAAAAAAAATTAGAAATAGAGAAAGGATTCAACAATAATGAATGTCTAACATGCCTAGATATGGAAATCGGGTGGGGCCAAAAATTAGAAATAGAGAAAGGATTCAACAATAATGAACGTCTAACATGCCTAAATATGGAAATCAGGCCGAATTGTCCCAGGCTGTCCCGGTCCGGGCCCATGTTTCCTAGAAATGGACCGGGCCGGGCCAGGCTGGTCGTGGGCCGTGGACTGTGTCGGGCCCCCGTGCTAGGCCGGTCGTGGGCCGTGGACTGTGCCGGGCCCACGTGCTAGGCCCGTCGTGGGCCGTGGGCCGTGTCAAGCCCACCTGCCAGGCCCGTAGAGTAGATCCATTTTGGCCCGTAAATTAGACTGGATCGGGCCAGACTTGGCCAGCCTGGAAATTTAAAAAAAAAAAACAAAAACAAAAACAAACCAGAAAGATAGTGGGCCGTGGGCCGGCCTGGCCCAGCCCACCAATGGGCCATGGGCCGTGTTGGGCCCATGATCTGTCAACAAAGGCCCGGCCTGGTTCAACCGGGTCTCTGTTTTTTTGGACCGGGCCGACCTGACCCGACCCAGACTCCAACTCTAAACATGCCCAAGAATATCAACTAAGCGAATAAGGGAAAAGAAAGAAAGAAAATAAAGGATTTGTTACCATCAATACTTGAAGCCCTTCAAATTATAAGTCAAATTTATCCTAATGCTTAATACATGGTATCTTATAGATCTTAGTTGGGGATGAAGATTAAATAATTAATTGTTGATTCAACAACAATTGTCAGCATTGAATCACATTATTCAAAGAAAATCAAATTTGGTTGAAGATAAATTTTAAGGAAAAATTAGTTTCTTTTCGAAGTTAGATCTTCTTAATCTTAAACATAAAATTTTAAGATAAATTTTGTTGATTGTGAAATAAAATAGATAGTTCCATCCTTTGACATTTGGATGTGTAATTTGTGAATGGAATTTGTCCAGGCCAATGAGTTTACAAAAATCCATAACATTCCCAATCAATGGTTAGATTAATGTTGATGTAATCAAAAGAACTTTTTATGAGCTTGCCAAACCTATGCAGTGGTGGAGACAAGGGAGTTCATGAATGGATAATTGTCTTCCTGGTTTTTGGAAATCCCTTATATTTTAAATTTAGTCAAGAAAAAATATAAGAGAAGTATTGGAAATTGTCCTCCTCTTGAAATTTTATGTTTAAGAGCCCATCCAAATATATCCTTATCCACTGATTACTATAATGAGTGATTCCTAACTATCAAGACTTTGTCGACCAGAACTCTTTAATCTAACCAGTTACAACGAATTTCGAACATCATGTTGTGTTTTAATCGGACCAAGGAGTCGACATCAACAATTTCAACGCATCATGCTGTGTCACATACGAACCAAGTTAACTAGTAGATGTGCCAAGCATATAAATATATTTTTTCATATGAATTATTGCAGTTTGCCATATTTGTTGAGTACAGCTCTTTCATAGACTTCTTGAAACACATAAAACCTATTCACTCCTCAATCTCTTCTTTTACTTTCGTGTTGTTGTAACAACATATAGTTCGAGAATAAATCTTGTCGCTGTCATGAAGAAAATATTCTAATGTGACTTCTTCTTTTTATCATTTTTATTGTCATCTCTCATTTTCTTTGTTCTTCATCTCATATTCTTATTCTTGTTGTTGTTGTCATGATGAGAGTTACTTTCATCAAATAATAAGACCTACGATCCCTTGGATCTATTTGTCATGCATGTAACAATTTTGAATTATTGAGATGCTTTTGTCTTCTTTCTTCATGATTCTAGCTAATGGAAGCTTTCAGTAGAGTTTTTAAGTATATGAATGTAAATTCAAATCTTCAACTTGTGCATACTTACGCTAAGTCAAGTTAATTATCTTCAACTTGAAAGCTTCTAGTCGAAGTAGGAGTTTAGAGTAATCTAGAGAAGAAGAGAAACACAAAACATGGAGGAAAGGAAGGAAGAGTTGGTAATTTGTAGTCAAAGAAGTTAAACATAAATAAATAAAATCTGAGAATGATATAAATTAATGAAGTGATACTTTAGGTATACATGTTGTTTAATTTCCGAAGGTACTAATCTCATGATAATTATCATTAATAATAGCTTGATGTCCTAAATTAAATACATATACAAACTGAAAATGATATAAATGAAGTAGTGCCTTAGGCACACATGCTTATTACTTTATTTTATTTTTAATCACATTCTTTGATGTGGAGAATGACGCAGTTGACATTTCCTATGATATGCCAAATTATTCTCTTTCTATATGTACACATGGTAAATTGCATGTGTAGATTAACTGCACGAGTTATAACTAAAACTAAATTATACTTTGTTAATCCAGTTATTTTCGCAAATTCTAATATAAAATTAAATTTAAAGATAAATGTATTTTGATAAAAAAATTAGAACGAGAAACAGGTTGGATAATATTTCTTGTAAAGGGGAATCGTGAACCATTTTAATGCAGCAGATGGTTATAGATAAGATTACTTGAATGAATCTTATGGTTTTAAATATAATAGGAAATGTATAAAAAAAGAAAGAAGAGAAAATGGGAAACACATCCTGTCAATCAAGTGTTGGGTGAAAAAAAATAAGACCCACTGTACGTAACTATACAACTGTGTGATCTTTACTAGAAAAAAAAAAATAATAATAATGTACCGTGTGTGCATTCACTTAGGAACTGTTTGTTAAAAAATCGAAACATCCTTAGCAGAAGACACAAATAATCCCAAAAACCGGGCATTTTTCTCCTTCTCCATTAATAATATTTTATTTATTTATCAGTCCAAACGTCAAGATTCTGTTGGTAGTTTACTACCCATCTGTTAGTCACCTACTGGTGGTTTACCCAAATAACTTGAGACAAACAAACAGACCACCCATGGCTGTAGCAAAGACACCTTGAACGAGGACGAGTATTCTAAACGATTCAAAAATAAAAAATGGCAAATTTTCTGACCACATTATCGAAGAAAACACAAAAGCAAAAGAAAGGTAACGATCCAACAGTAATAGATACTTTTCCTTGGAACATTAAAAACTAAGTTAATAAAGTCCACCATGGAAAAGAAAGACAAAAGAATTATTGTTGTCTATCAATGAATATAATAAAATAAATAAATAAATTCGCATTTACCATCTCATACATATATTTATCCTTTCAATTCCTTATATCAAATATAAAAAAAAATAATAATAATAATAACACTATGAATCATCATCTTCACGAAGAAACCCAGCTTTCCAGTACTCAACCAAATTCACCATCATCACCTCCTTCTTCTTCTTCTTCTTGACAAAACCTCTAATGAGCAAGCACAGTGCATTTCCATTCTGGTCACCTGGCTTTGCAGAGGAACATGAGAGAAGTCCTCTTCCCAAGGCCCAGCCGCTGCTCATACCAATCCACAGAGAACAAGGACAAGGACAACTGCACCTCCTCCCTCCCCCACCTCCTCCCCCTCCTCCCCATCCTCTCCAGCACCGGTCCGACACACACCTTGTAAAGCCTCCGGTACCCTCCCAGCTTCACCACCACCGACCTCTCCTCCTCCCCCACCTCTCCCCCGTTGCACGCTCGCTCCCACACTGCCTCTCTCCTGCACATCGCGCTCCACAGCCGGCACACGCATGCTGCCACCCCGAGCGAGCGGCCGTCCAGCCGGGCCAGGACCTCTGCAAGCACGTCCACGTTGTCGTTCAGCCTGAAACTCCGGCGCCGGCGGCTTCCCATTTGCTCCTTGTTGTTGTTGTTGTTGTTGTGCTTAATTTCCTCAATGGCTTTGAGGGAGGAGGGTGAAATGGGAGAGGGAGGCAGTAGGTATTTATGGATTTGGCTAGATTGGTGTACCATGGGAACAAGAAAATTTAATTAACAGAGGGAGAGAGAGAGAGAGAGAGAGAGCAAAGCAAGGGGCATCTAGCAGAGAGAGGAATGGGGCCAACGAAGAAGCTCCAAGGGCTGAGAACGCGTCTAGTTTGCGCTGCTGTCTTCTTTCTCCCGTAATGTCTTATCATTATTTCATTTAATAAGTTAGGAACACTTTGACAGGGGGCAGGAAATTAAAAACTTTTGTTTCTTCTTGGGCTTTCGTTTGGGAGTTATTGTTATGTATTTTCCAAAAAAAATAAATTAACAGTTGTTTTTGAGTCGAATGTTTTAACTGCTGTTCCCAAAATGCCCCTCTTTCTATAGCACGTGTCCCCTTCCACCTTCATGTTGGCAATATTTCTTATTATTTATCCGTTTCCCAAACCACGTCCACTATTCCCAGCTGGATATATAGCCAAATGTTGGAGCATTCTTCTCATTACCTCTACTGCCTCTTACCTTCTTTTTTCTTGGAAGCTCTTACCTCACCGGTACAAATAACAAATGATAAATTTTTTTCTGTTCGAGACAAAAGGCTAGCTATTATTCGAAAGCCGAATAGGAATAGCCGTTGCAATATGGCTTAGATTCGTCCAGGAGACTACGCACCAAAAGTCTCCGGATTCCCAGAATGACCATGCATGAAAAGAACCTTCCCAGTGCTGTACAATGTACATAATCGCAAGACGCAAGTCTTCAGCTCATAATTTACACCAACCCTTTTTAGCATCGTTCCCACAACCTAGACCCCAACCCTATCCCTAGAAATCAGCCACCGTGTTGCAGAAAAGGACGCGGTTTACAACTTACAAGTGCAGGGGGAAATTTGGTGTTATGCGGCAGATGAAACCATGCCATCTTTACTCTCTCTCTCTCTCTCTCTATTCTTTAGTATCTTTTTTCTTCTCCTTCGGTTTAATTATTGTTTATACATATTTAATAATAAAATTCTAAATTCTAAATTCTAAATTATTTTTTCTACTTTTTCCATATATTTTTTTTTATTATAAAACATTTTCTAATATAATATGAAAATACAAGACTATGTTTGCACTTGGCATTAATTATTCATTTATTTGAAATAGACTTTTGAAAAAATTATAAAACTAAATGACTAAAAATTAAGGATCCTAAAATGATATTTAATATTAAAATTATTAGTCCATATATTTTAATGATGTTTTAAATATATTTATTCTAACAAATATTAAAGAATCTATTGTAATATGAATTAGGATTTACATAAAGAAGTCGACTGATTTGCTAAAAGGTAGTTAAAACTTAAAAGTAGTAACATATCAAGGAGTTTTATGTTTTTAAGAAGGACATATTCTCAAACAAATTGTAGTTTAAAATAGATAAACATACTTCTATAGCATTGTAATCATTCCAATATTAGTCTTGATTTTTTTTAATTGTCCATTAGAAAGTAACTAAAATAATTTATTTAGAATAACAAAAAATTAAATGGAGATAAATTAAACTTTAAATTGAAAAATATTTAACTTTATGAACATGTCAAGTGGTAATAAATAACATATTATATATAAAACTTTATAAAAGAAGATTAAAGGACAAAATGCTACATTAATTAGATGTTAATTTAGTGTATCACATGTTATGCTTCTCATATGCCTTCAACTCTTATTTAAAAAAAAAGGAGTATAGATAATAGACAAAAAATGTATTTTACACAATTAAAAATAAAAAACTAAATAATAATAATGATGTGAAAAAAGAGTGAACATGAGATATGGTAATAAATAATATAGATATGATGAAGAAAAATATAGATAACTAAAATTTTCAACACTTTAGGAAATATTTAACTTTATGAACATGAGATATGGTAATAAATAATATATTATATATAAATATTTATAAAAGAAGATGAAAGGATATTGTGCTATATTATAAATCTTTAAAATAGTGATTAAAAAAAGAGTAAAAGAATTGAATCTAAATAATATAAGAATAAAGAAAAATATAGGTAACTTTTATGAAATATCAAATGTTCAACACTTTAGGCAATATTTAACTTTACGATGTAGTAATAAATAACATATTATACATAAATCTTTATAAAAGAAGATGAAAATACATTGTGTTACATTAGATGTTAATTTGGTGTGTTACATGCAATGCTTACGGTATGCCTTATAATAGACCAAAGATGTATTTTACACATTTAAAAAAAAAAGAAAAAAGAAATAATAGTGATATAAACTAGGAGTGAAAAAAAATCTAGAAGTATTTTTTTTTTGGAATGTCAAATATTTAAGACTTTAAGTCATTATTTTACAATTATATTTTTCTCTTAAAATTTATATATCAACACAATTAATTACATTAAACTTAATGAATCTCTACAAATTATGTGATAATTAAGCAACCATAAGTCTCACGACATGTCATCTTTTAATTCGTTATATAATGAGATAGTGACACATGCCATGTCACATGGCATACTCTCAATGTATCCTAAAGTTAAGTGGTACTTATTTAAAACCTTATGGTAAAAAACCTAAAGTCAAGTAATACTTTCTTAAGACCTTAAATTTTAAAGCTATTGCTTTTTAAAGTAGTGACACTTCCATGTAGATACAGTCTCTGCTACTACTACATGGTGGACAAGGAGTATGCGTAATGACGACGTTGACGTCTCTTCACATGCATAAGGTGAAAAAGTATTTTATTAATTTTTGTTGAAGAAGTTGCAAAAAAAAGGAGTAAAGTTTTGAAAATAATACATTTTATATTGAAAAAAAAATATGTTGAAGGTTTTCAAAACAAGAAGTGAAAATCCTATTTTTTTGTTTTTTTTTTATTATCACTGCATATAAATTACGTAAGTTACATATGGATTTTATTTACATGAGGTTGTGTTTTAAATTACTGAGTTACGAACTTCTATCTATATTTTGATTTATTGATTCCAAATTTAGTAAAATACTGAAAAGAAAACGATCAAAGGAATCGAGTGTAGATTAGATTGTACTCATGTATAAAAATGGTTTTATGTAACTACATTCTAATTTGTAATATTAGAGTAGCATGTTATTTAATGTGAAGTCAAACTCTTGCTTGTATATATGAATTTTCCATGCTTTTATTACAAAAAATTCATAAATTATTATTATTTAGGTCCTATTAAGAATAATCAACAACAAAGATCTTCCAATCTTCACAAGGTAATGGGTTATTGTTGTATTCCTTTAAAAAAATTTCTTTATTCATTCCACGTAGAAATAAGAAAGGATATATATCCTAATTTTTAGTAAAAAATGCATACAAATTTGTTGTTAGTATTTACCGAAATAAATATAATCCATACTTAGTCACTAATGCCTCATAGTATCATACAATTTTCAGTTATACTAAAACAATTAAATGCATTCCACATTTCCACTAGTATGTTACATCAAAGATATATATAAGTCCATAATTATCGAAAATAAGTATAAAACAACACCATGTTACATTGTTCTATTGAAATAAATATAGACTACATTCAATCACTCATAATTTTAAATTAATGTAATACAAATTAGGAATGAATTTAATATTAATTAATTATCAACAAATATATTTTAATATCTAAGCTTCAACACCTATATGTTGGAATACAATCTAAAAATGTCGTTGATCTTTAAACTCAAGAACGATCTTCTTCCTCTCTATTGTTGCAATTATTTTTTATATTATTTCTAAAATGAAGCATATGTACCTTTAGAATTTCTACTATAAGAAAATTGCCAACAATTGAGTGTAAATACTTCTTCAACAATTCCTTCTTACGAAACTATTCATAGGAAATCGAAAAAAAGAAAGACACAACGTGACCCAATCCTTAGAATATACATTCAAAAAACCAAAAATAGGAAGTAGTTTCATTTGAGATATGCAAATATTCCAAATTTGAAATATGAAATTTCAAAAAAGCCTATTTTAAAACAAAAAAAAGAAATCTTTTATTGTTTATAATAAAGATTTGCATTAAATCCCTTTAATTTAGGATGTAATGTTTATTGCCACATGTAATTGAGGAGGGAATATTAGATTTAAAAACATCTAATTTGATGCTCAATATAATTTAGAAATTACTAAATAAAAATGTTATTTAAAATCTACAAGATACAAATTCAATGAACGAGATTTAAGACTCTGCTCATCTTAAATAGGGTCAGACCCTACTAGAATTTGTCACGTTCTCCTGACATGGGGAATATAAGGCCTTAAAAAAACTTGAAAAATCGAAAAAAATAAAAAATTATTAAAAAAGTATAAATAAATTAATAGAAAATTTGGAAAAGCCAAAATAATTGAAAATTTAAAAAAATTCCATTGTAGGCCAACCAATACTATTGTATGTAGTGATTAGAAACGTTATAAACAAGTCCCCTGTATATAAAAGTAAGGAAGAATCTCTTCTAATATTAACTCTGTCACCCTCTCTTTTAGGAAAAAGATAGAATCAACGTAGAGGCTCACTTCAATCAAGGAAGCCGCTGAACTTGATTTTTCATATGATTAATGTATACAAACATTAAATTTATTACATCTCAGTTCAATAATGGAGGACCATCATCCTCCGTTTATTCAAAAAAAGATTCTTCATTCCCTTTCTCTCTCCTCAAGTTTCTCTCTCGCCCTTCGATCGACGTGCTCTCTCCTCTCTCCTCTCTCCCTTGCAGTCGGCCAGTCGCTGTTGTTAATCATCGCCACCACCAACATCGTCATCGTCATCTCCTGTTCTGACACATGTTTTCTCTCTCCTTGAGTTTCTCTCTCTGTCTTCGACGTGCTCTCTCCTTCTCTCTCCACCGCCGCCGCTGTCGTTAAGCATATCACAACCACCAATGCCGCCAGTACAGTCTCCTGTTCCGGCACCATGCTTTCTATCTCCTCATGTTTTTCTCTCTCTCGCTTCGATGTGCTCTCTCCTTCTCTTTCCACCGCCCCACTTGTTACGCATCACCATTTACCGCAGTAGTCGCCTGCGCCGCCGGTCATCACTGTCTCTCTCACCGTTCACCACCAACACGGTCGGGTTCGCCACCACTGGCACCTCCCGTTCACCATCACCATTGATGCCTCCTGCTGTTAACCACCACTGGCGCCTCCTGCGTGCATGCACCACCCCCATCACTGTCCCCTGTTCCGGCACGACCAACGCCGCCATCACCTTGTGGAGAGATAAAATGAGAGAGAGAGAGAGAGTAACGAGAAAGAAACTAGGGGAGAGATAAAGACAGAGAAATGAGACAGATGGAGGGAGAAACTAAAGAGTGACAAACGAGAGAGAGAGAGAGGAGAGGTGACGTCAATATAAAAAAATAAAATCCCGTTGCAATTAAAGAACAACTATCAGATGTACATTGACTTGATCCAACGGAACGGGTGACAATACTTAACCGCATTGGTAGGACACATGCAGTGGCCAGTGCTGCTGTGCATGATAATTTCTTAATATATATATATATATTAATTTTTTGATAGAGTTGTTCCTATTTAAAATAAGTATGATCTTAAATCTCTCAATTGCTTGATTTTAATCTTGAATCAATGGAAAAGTTGGTTATAATAACTATCTCCTTATTTAATAGATTTTTTTAAATTATTATCAATAAAATAATAGTTACTGATATAAATATACATTGATGGTTGAGATTAAGTATCCTACTTTTCTTAAAGCAGGATCCTAGATACAAGACCCTATTACTGTAACTAACTTTCCATTAGATCTACTGTAAGATTCAAATTCAATAGTTGAGAAATTTAGAATCCTACTTATCTTAAGTAAGGATGAACCTATCAGAAAATCAACATATATATTGTCATTAAAATGATAGTTACTTAGATAAAGATGGATGGTTGAGATTTAACACCCTACTTTTCAAATTCATATGATGTATGGATGGTTTTTATATATGGTCCAGATCATTACTCTCTCTCTCTATGTATATGTATATGTATATGTATATGTATATGTATATGTATATAAAATTTTCTAGTAAGACTCGATTCTACTTAAATTAAGTTAAAGTTCTTGTATTATTTCAATAAATTGGGTTATATTTTATTTATAAATTATTAAAAAATAATTTTAATATTTATATAAAAAATATTAAAATTATTTTTTAGTAAATTTTAAATTAAATATATATAATTTACTGAAAAGAATGCATAACTTTACTTAAATCAGATTAGACTCCATGATATTCACTATCTCTCTCTGTCTCAAAAAAAGAAGAAGTATGTGTGTGATCAGTGCATGGTATGGCGACGTCACGGGGTCGTGTTTTGTCTCTCTTGGCGTCGTCGGTTTGGAAGGCAATAACATGCAATCACCGTTGCCGGATTCCGACCAAGCAAACGCATCCACCTCCCTGCAAACGCACATGTATGTACAACAGCAACAAAACTGCTCACAAGATGTGAGGTAAGAAACAACTGCACATTCACATGCATGCACATACATCCTACTCCACTCTGTCTTCATCACCATCGTCGTAGACACCTTCATCATTGATAATAAATGTCTCGTACTGTAGCAAAGTTTCCCCAACTTTTTTTAATGATTAGCTCACTTGTCACTGTAAACTGTAGCCATAAGTTGATATTAGTTTTCTATTATATTATCATTCTGTTTCGGAGTAAAAGTATTTTTAAAATGAATAAATGTATATTGAAAATTATTTTGATTTGACTAAAAATTAGAATAAGTATTGAAATATAAGTACATTGATACAATATACTTAGAATAATAATATATATCATATCAATTAGTATTATTTTTAAATTAATACTATTTTATTTGAAATCATATAAAAATAACATTTCTAATAGTATACATAATAAACATTATTATATTTGAAATAATATTAAATAATATTTGAAATTTGAAATCATATTTGATATATATATTTTTAAATCGATAATTTTTTTTTGCAATAATATTATTTTTTGAATAATTGTATTTATTCTAAACAATTTAACATACTTTGTTAATAATTAATATTTTTATTTGAAATAATATTAAAAATATTGCATAAATAAACTATATTTGAAATCATATGAATTGAAACTTATATATAACATCATTTTATTTAAAATTATATTAAATAATATTTAAGAATAAACAATATATAACTGACTACAAAGTTGGATGGTCATGTTTTATCATACAAGTATGTCATATACATGTGATAGGATTTTTTTCAACTATAAGATGGATTAGAAGAGGAATTTTTTTTCCCGACTTCCAATATACGTATCTGACATATACAATAAAAGGCAATGAATAGGAATAAGTAGAGTGGAATAACTTTAATCTGCACCACCCTTAGAATAGCAAAACCGAAACAAGTAAAATAGAATTTGTATTACTATTACTATTCTACTTTATTCTATTTTTTGACCATCTAGTTGGAATTGTAATTCCAATTATGGATTTATTCTAGGACTTATTCAGGAAACAAAGAGGGGCTTAGTGTTGTGTTTTAACTTTTTGAGAAGAATGGTGTTGGCCAAGAATAGCATATTCTATATATTTTAGTATGTTTTTGACAAGTTGGTCAGATTGGTTGAGCGTGTTGAGGAACTTGTTTGAACAAATTTATCAAACACTCTAAAATATATTCGGAAACCTTTTTATGCTATGGGAGATAGTAAATTGAACATTTTCTCTTTGCGTGATTCAAAGTTCTCTACTAAATTTCTCATTAGCTTATTATAAACAAAATACTCTTAATCAAAATATATAGTTAATTAGTTATTCTAGAAAATGATTATTCTTCAATATGAAAATGTCATTGTATTTGTTAAGAATAATTCCTATTTTCATACTCTAGTGTGGTTATGAATTTTAGGAAGAAGAGAGGGTTCAAAGTAGACGAAAGATCTTTCAAATCCTTCTTAAATAAGGCTTTATGTAAATGTACGAATAACAAAATTTTTTGATAACATGAAGAACTATGAGCCTCCTAGCAATTTATAATTTTTTCCTTAGTTCTAGAACATAATACACAACAACCCTAGTTTATGTACACGAATTCTTACATGAAGCATGTAAGAATTACCGATTGTGGATGTTTAAGAAATATATAATAGAAAAAACTAATTACAGATTTCAAAAAAAAATTCTTACATGAAGCATCGATGCAAGTGATTGGTGGGACCTACGATACCAATTGATATCATCTCTCTTTCACAAGATATCATCTAATGGTTGAGATTGATTCACGTAAAAATTCATGTATACAAAACTTTGACAATACATAATAAGATGTCAATGATGGATGAATAAGTTATGGGTTTTTTGCCCAAATACCATTGTTAAAAGTCGTGTTGTCGTCAATATTCGCCTTACATTGAAAATTTCCTGTATATATTTAATAACTTGCAAATCTTACCTATGTGCACCTACCGTTAACTGTCATCTAAGTCTATTGAGTCTCCGTACCTGTAACATCCGTAAAAATTCATTTTGTAATTATTTACATTTTAATGAATTTATTCCTGGATGGGTGTTACTGTTACGAGGCCAGTTATGTGGATTTATGCTTTTAAGCTTGGGCATCGTGGGCTGGTTCTGTGGTGTATCCCTATGCGTGGTTGGCACTGTACTTGTGGACCCAGGTGTTGGTCCGCGTGGGGCCCGTGTTGTGGGCCGGCTAGTGGTTGAGTGTTTGGTGCAGGGAGTCGTTGGCTCGTACCTTGGAACTGGCTGTTGGGCTGTGTACGGCGAGACTGGAGGGTGGTCGAAGACTAGTTGGTGTGTGTGTGCTCGGGGTTGGTGGGCAGATGCGTAGCAACTTCTTCTCCCATGTATATAACGCGTGCATGGGGCGAGTCTTTTCCAACGCACCGGAACCCCAGCCCGGCCAAGCCTTCTTCCTTCCCTTCATTTCCTCCTCCCTTTTCCCCCTTCCACTCCTTCCCCATCTTCTTCTTCACTCCTCTTCCCGTCTGCTGGTGGGTGCGGGTGACAGAGAGAGAGAGAGAGAGAGCCTGAGAGTGGGAGACGGGAGGCGGTGGCTTGCGGTGGCTCGTGGCGGTACAGGAGGCTCCGTAGTGACGTCCCTGAGGTTGTGGAGTTGCAGTGGACATGCGGGGTCGTTGGAGTTTGCCAGAGTCGGTCGGAGGATCGCTGAAGCTCGTTTCAGGTACGTATCCTCAATTTATTGTGTAGAAATCATGTAAAATGGTAGAAATGCCTAAGATGCATGTAATTTAGGCTAAATTTAATGTTTTAGAATTTTTGGGAATTTATTGTGTTTTTTATGGGTATTTATGTCTGTGGTTGAGATTTGGGTCATTTTGACCCTTATATTTTTGCAATTTTATATCTTGATGCATGGTGAATGGATTTTGGTTTTGTTTGTTTAGTTTTGGAGTAGACTCGAGGATCTACCGTATATGTTTTATTCAAGATTTTTGGTGATTGTTTGGGGGATCCGATCGGAGCTCCCACCTCGGACGATTTTTTAGTGCTCTACTGCAGGTCGTCTGAATTCTGACTGAAAACTAGGGACACGGGCCGATTGCGTGGGCCACATGCGTGGGTTCGACAGCAATTCTGGCTCCTAATCTAGGCTCTTTTGGCGTTCAGATGAAAGTGCCAGGGGCGCTGGCCAGATGTGCGCTCCACATACGCGGGTTTGTTAGGGCATTTTTGGAGTTTATCTTGGATTTTTGGAAAAATATATTTTGATGCAATGGTTTTCCGGATTGGTTTGTATTGCCCTTGTAAGATGGGATTGTGGGTCGTCAGTGGTGGTCTCTTGGGACACCTGATGTGATGTTTTGTCAAGATTTTTAAAGAGTTTCTAAAGAAATAAAATTGTTTTGGAAAGTGGATTTCAAAGTGATACTTGGCTTGTTTTGGAAAATGGTTTTTTGGATTTTCTGTATACGGACCGAGATAGTATGGGATTGTGTCGTCGGGACCAGGGAATGTGACGACATTTTCGGGTAGTCGGGCGAGACTCATTGGTTGAGGTCGGGGACCGAGATACCTGAGGTTGAGGGATGTCAGGTTCTAGAGGTATGAGACTCCTTGACTGTTGTCTCGAGGCTAGGGTTGTGGTCCACGAGTTAAAGTGTCATGTGGCATGACAGGGAGGTATGATACTCCTGCTGTCGCCGTAAGCACTGAGGCTTAGGTGTCGTCGGGTGTGGAGGTATGACACTTCCTCCTGAGTACTGTGTGGAGGACGCCTCAAGGAGGCGTACCCTGTGGTGGCCAGTGGCGGTGGGACACGTGCCCTGTAGCTGGTGACATCCTGAGAGACAGGACAACCTTCTTAGGGAAGGGTTGGTTTTTGAGGGTTCTCCAGAGAGGGAGAATCGTGGGACGGTGAACGATCCTACACAGGGTGGCCGTCACCGTGGCAGTGCAGAATGCTGCGGTCGCTCCTCGGTAGATTGCATGTGGCCAGAGTTTGGTTGCCTGACGTCGGACTTCCCGACTCACTGTGTGTGGTTTTGGCCATTGATGGCCTTTGCTTGTGGTTTTTAGCTAGTAGAGCCTTGTTTGTGGTTTTGACTGGTACGGGCCTGGTTTGTGAGGGTTTTGAAAAATGGTTTGCGAAATGAATTTAAAAGAAAATCAATTAAGGTTTTGTTTACCGTTGTTTTCCTTTGGGGTGCGTATTGGGTGACTCCTGTCAGTCATGTGTTTTCCTTGTGGTTTTGGTTTGCAGGTGCAGACATGCGGTTGGTTTAGCGTAGTGTATAAAGTCTGGAGTCTTCTAGAAACACACAGGTTCTTGGTAGTTAGATATTTTCTGTTTGGCTTTAATTTTCCTATAATTTAATTTGTTTTAAATTATTGTAGAAAATGTGAAGCGTTACAGTACCAAACCATATTTAACTCTTATGAAAGGACTAACCTATAATTCATCTAATAATAAAAAAATCACGCATTCAGACCAAAAAGCAAAAAAAAAAGGCATTTTCTACCAAACCAATCTTTTTCTTCTCCTTTTTCTTACTCTTCATCCTACCGACCACAAAGGCAGTGGGCTTCCTCTTCAACTCCTTCCCTTCCACCACCACCTTCGACCTCCTACTCATCGACGATGTCTGGTTGGACTCCTCCATCATCCACCTCACCATCGACTCCAACCAGTTCTCCATCAATTGTGCCTTCCACAAGACCTAACTACCCATCCATAACACCACTATGGGCAATGGCACCATTGTCTCCTCCTTCTTCACCTCCTTTGTCTTCTCCATCCTCCCCCAAATCCCATCAAGCCTAGGATTCGGCCTAACTTTCGTCCTTACCAACTTTATCTCCCCATTGGACATCCTCCTCAGCTAGCACTTCAGCCTCTTTTCCAACAAAACCCATCGTCACCAGTACCTGCTCTTCACTGTTGAGTTCAACACTGACCACAACCCCAAGTCCAATGAGTAGAACAGGAACCATGTCGGCATCGACCTCAACTACAATAGCTCCTCCTTCGTCAGTGTCGTCAAGTACTACCTCTATAGCGGCGACTTCCAACCCATCAACATGAGGTCCAATGGGAACGTTTGGGCATGGAACAATTTTAATGGCAGGAGGCTCCAGATCAACGTTACCATTACTCCACATTTTGTTTGGAGCTTGAGCGACATCGGCGAACTTGCTAGAGATCTGAACACCACCAATCTCTTGATTTTCCTTCCTTCGACGTCACTATCTAATTCATCCCATGTCAGGCTAATCGTCGGAGTCACCTATGGTGGTGTAGCTCTTATCCTCTGCTTCACACTGGATCCTACTACTTCTACCATGACAAGAAGAAGAAGTGGAGGAGGAGAAAGGGTGGGGAAGGAAAAGGATTCGAAGCCGTTGACATAGAGGAGGTGGAGGACTAGGAAATGGAGTATTGGCTACTGAGGGAGAGGAAGAAGAGAGGAACAAATGGAAGATGAGGAGAACAAATCTATTCTTGTAGACATGGACACTAGAGAAAAAGAAGAGGAAAAAGAGGAAGATAAGGACGGAGAAAATGAGGGTGGTCGATGGAGAGGAAGAAGAGAACCTTGCTTATGGCTGACAAAGAGGAAGAAAAGAACCTTACTTGGTAGCCATTGAAGAGGAAGAGAACCTTACTTAGTAGGGTCGAAGAGAAGATGAGAGTGGCCACCGAAAAGAAAGACTTAGAATAAGAGAAGCTGATAAAGGAGAAGATAAGGAGAAGATGATGAGAAGATAAAAGAAAAGTTGAATGATTTTTATGTAAAAATCACAAGGATAGTAATGTAATTTCATAGGAAACTAATATGAGGTCTTGACGTTGTTTGAGATTAAACTAACTAGAATGCATACAGATAATATTTTTAAGTTAATAAATGTATCTAAGAAATTTTCAATGCAAGGAAAGTATTGACAACAATATGATCTTTAATGAAAGTATTTTTTTTTTTTGTTAACGGTTTAGATATTTAATATTTCATCGGCTTAAATGCCAGGTAAGAAATAAAGTCCAATTGTAAATATTACAAGTCCGCAGGCATAACAACCTTAATAATGTATCAAAATTTTCACCAATGGTGGAGCAAAATAGAAAGGAACTCAGAAAAAAAGTTTATCTTCATCAAAGGGCAAAATCACTCTTCCGGATTCTCCATGGGATTCAGAGAATCATCTCCTGAAGGAATTCTTGATGAGGAGGGGATAGAAGGGGGGATGGAAGATTCCACTGATTGTATGGCCATGGCAGAGACAAATTGTATCATATCCTCCTTCTCAAATCCTGTAACAAGATTATCTACTCAGAAATTCATCAGAGAAATAATATCGTAAATGATGGAAGAACAAGATTTAAATGAATTGTGGAAAACCCTATTATTCCTTTCTTTCCAAATCAACCAGAGAATGATTTGAAGTAACAAAGTCCACCCAGAATAAGGTAAATAAAATTTGAGATGAGGGACAGATAAAAATAAATCAGCTACACAAAAATGACCAGGGTAAAGATCTGAAGCTAGAAAGAAGTCACAAATCTCCCTTGCAAATGAGCAATTTAAAAACAGATGATTGTTGTTTTCACTATGTACTGAGCAAAATGTGCATAATGGAGACCCAGTCCAAGCTCTTTTCAACAGATTCTCTTTTGTCAAATTTTTATTCTTTAATCACTAACCATGAAAAGAGCTTTATTTTTAATGGAGTATAACTTTCCCAAATGCAGTTGTAAAAAACATTACGAAGACCCCCACCATTAAAAATACTGTAGGCTGCCTTCACAGAGAAGGGACATTGTTTGGGAGGCAACCAATTGCAATTATCATCACTGGTTCCCAAATACAAAGATTGCATAATATTAACAAAACATTCCAACTGAGACTGAAGCACTGTGGGGTTAAGTGAATAGCATTGGGAAAAAATGAACAATCTATTAAAATCTCTATGAAATATGTCCACAGTAGCTCTTACAGAAACCTTTTTAAATCTGGCTACACTGTATAATTCAGGCAAAGAAGTACTAAGAGGACTATCATTATACCATTTTTGATTCCAGAAAATTGTATTTTGACCATTGCCAACAGTAGCAGTAGTAAAGCAATTAAAAAAATTAAATCCCTACTTTAAGTAGCTCCACAGTGGGGAGCAAATAGCAGTAGAGGAATTCAATATTGCTCCAGGACCCCTGTGCAAGTATCTGGCCTTGATCATTAGTTTCCAAACA
>JAMKQA010012278.1:0-11558 GCA_024699735.1 Posidonia australis
ACATAGGAAAACACATTCCATGCATGTATGAAGAAATCTAGGGTCAAATGTGCTCTCCTAGTGCAAATGAAGTTTTCTAGGGGCTAAAATGCAATTTACCCACTAATGCATGCAATGTATGTCAATTCAGCACAAAATCTGGATAAAAATGCAAGGAAAATACTCAGAAATGATTCAGGGGCAAAACAGTCATTCTACCCTTGCAAACAGTAAATCGGAGTAATTACAATAAAGTATAGGGGTTAAATTGCAAAATACCCAGCAACCAAAGCATCCAGAAGAAATTCAATAAAACAGAGGGTTAAAGTGTAATTAAACCAAGAAAACATATTTCTGGAATGTTTTAAAACAAAGTTAGGGAGTTTTATGCAATTTTCACAGCAGAATAAGCCTTTTGGAAGTTTTCTGTAAAACACAGGGGCCTAAATGCTAAATTGCATGTTAGCCCTCATACTTCTCTGAAACTTTTCAGTGAAAACATGCTTCTGGAAAAGTTTCAGAGAAGTATGAGGGCTAATATGAAATTTAACCAACAAAAACAACTATCTAGAGAGTTTTTGAAACATGCAAGGGCTTAAATGTAATTTTCACTGTAAAAATGAATTGTCAGAAACATTTTTAGAAAGCTTAGGGTCTTTTATGCAATTGTCACAGAAAAATGAACTTGCGGGAAGTTTTTAAGAAACTGCAAGGTCCTTTTGGCAAAATGTCTGAAAGAAAACATGTTTCAAAGACTCTAGCGGCTTTTATTAAAGTTTTAAGCTCAGAAAACATTATTTTAAATGTTCAGGGTAAAACATGTAATATTTTCATTTAAAACTTTATTCAAAACATTTTAGAAAAATGAGTGTAGGACCTATATGTAATAAAAGGACCAAAAAGTAATTCTAGAAGGACCTATTTGCAAGAAAAACATAAACTCCAGATTTTATCCAAAATAAATGTTTTAAATGTTTTTTTAAAGAAAGAAAAAGGGACGATGGTCACCGGCGACAGAGCTTGCTGCCGCCGACCACCGGAGGGGGGCAAACAAGCCTTCCCGTGGTCTGATATGAGATCCGACTCCACGAGAAGCAAGAAAAGAGGCATCCAAGGAGATCCAACGGATTAGATCAGAGGCACAACGGCTGGAGTGGGCCACCCACCCCTCTCGCCGTTGGGGCTACGTCAGCGAGACATCTGCGACAGCTGGAGGCGTTCGAGGCGGCAATGCTGCGATCTGGGGCCTCCGGAGGGTTGAGGATGAGTCGGGGGGGAATTTCGGAGTGGCGCGGAGGCTGATGGAGCGAGGTGGTGGCTGAGCATCACCGCCGTGACTTCCTCCGGCGAGCGGCGTTGCTGGGACGATCGGAGGCTCGCGGTGTGGGTCCAGAGGCTCAGGCGCACTTGCGGGAGGCTGAGGAAGGTCGCCGCAGGGCTGGTGCACCACAGTGTGGCTCGGAGCAACGTGTAGGCTCGAACAGAGCCTTCTTCTCCTGCGATGGCGGCTACGGGAGATGTTTTCCGACGATCTTCGTGTGGCTGTCTGGAGGCGTCAGAGCAGCTACAGCAGGGAACGGCGTGCTCCGGGAAGACCAGAAAAGGAGGGGAGAAAGCTCGGGGGTCAGGAAACGTCCTGGATCAGTCCCCCAACCTAGATCGTCGGAGATCAACTCATGTGACATCCAGGAGGAGATTCCGACCAGAGGAAACCACTGGTCTTGATGGAATCAACACGAGCAGGCTCAGGGAAACCTAGAAAGCTAAACTCGAAGATCAGAGAGGGCTGAGGAGGGTGTACCTGGCTGGAGAATTCTCTGGACCTCGCCGGAGCTCTGAACTGCACCTTGAGCTTTGGGTTCCCCCTTTCGCTCTCTGCTCTCTCTGAATGCTCTGAACTCTGCTCTCTTTCTCGCGAGAGTGGAGAGAAATGCTCTGAATCCTCTGTCTGAAATGCTGGCCTCCTCCTCGTTATATAGGAGCACCGGAACCCAACAAATTGCAACCAACTCAGCGTGCGACACCCAACAGAACAACAACAACCTCCGACAGCCGTTATGCCAGCTCAGCAGACAGCCAACGGCTGTCCCCCACGCGCTCCGGTTTGCTCCCCTGCCCGCCGACAGAAATGGACGGCGATCCTGGCTTCTCCGGCGAGCCATCCAATGGCTGAGGGTGCTCCAACTTGTTGGCTGGATTGATGACGAGATGGTGAGCTCAATAAGGAGGTGGACTTGGATTGATTTCGTGAGGCTTGGTGAAGAGAATGGGTTCAATGAAATGTGGTGAATTTGGCAAAAAATGAAGAAAAAAGAAGATGGTTTAATGTGGGTGAATGAAATTCTGGTTTCAATTGGACTGAAATGATGGTTAAACTGAATGTTGGCTGATGTTATGGGCTTGGGGCCAAGGTGGACGCATTTGGGCTCAATGGGCCTAAGTGGGCTTCATGGGCCTATGTGGGCCTTGTGGGCCCAAATGGGTTTAAATGGGCCCGAAACAAGTTGAAAGAGTTTTAAAAGGGTTAGATGGGCCTCATTAAATTTGATGGGCCCAAGTGAGCTCAATTAGGGCTTAACGGGCCTAAGTGGGCCTTCATGGGCCCAATTGGGTCTCCATGAATTAAATGGGCCTTAATAGGGTTAGACCTCAACCACCACATCCCCATCCTGCAAAATTGGGAAAATTGGGGTTACAGCATTTGTAACAATTTATATGATAAACACATATTATTTAAATATTGGAAAAATAGAGAAATTATAACAATTACGGGAAAAATCATGATAGCATTTATAAATATCCCATATTTTGTATTAAGGCTTAGAATGACAAATTATCTGGAGAGAGAAGTCCAGGATTCTCGTCACTTATTTCACTGGCGCCTATATACTAGTCGCCACTTGAAGAGGTGACAAGACTTGTCGCCTTTCAGACAGGCAACATCTTCATCTTTTACAGATTACTCCTCTGTCATTTATCTGATTCCACAGAGATGTAGTCAAAACCCAGAAAAACACAAAAATTCCATGGGAAAATCTAGAAGAAAGGTTAGAGATCCTTAGTCATGTGATCTAGGACGTCTCAAGGGTTCCTATCCTTGGTGAACTCTAGGAAATGTGAAAATGGAATATCTACAGTATAGTGCAGGGTGGAGACTACCAACCTTGCCATTTCCAGGACCTCTGTTACTTTCCAATGGCTATTCTCCCTTCGAACTTTCACATCCCAGAGTTTGAAAAATATAACGGAAAAGGCTACCCTATTTCTCATCTGATGGCGTATTATGACGATCTCGCTCAGCTTCAGGTTGACGAGAGGTTACTCATTCGCATGTTTCAAAAAAGTCTTACAGGTCCTACTTTAAAGTGGTTCACATCACTGAATATGTCCTTGATTAAAACCTGGAATGACCTTAGTTAGGTGTTTTTGGAACAATACTCCAACCTCAACATGGTCCCAATGCGTGAGGACTTAGTCACCACCAAGCAAAAGCCCCAAGAGTCATTTGGGGAGTATGTCGGGTGCTAGCGTAACCTAGCTTCGCATTTTGGGATAGGCCCTACGATGAGGTGTCTATCGAGATGATTATTCATGGAGCATAGCCAGCCACTCAGGCTCTGCTTAGCATACATCCCATCACCACTTTTGCATCTCTAATTCGAGCAAGCTCTCTCATGGAGAGCTTGTTGACTAACGGCAACTTTCCCGTACTCACAATGTTCACCAAATAGGCCACTTCATCCTGCCATAATGTCAGCAGCAGCAGCAGTAACAACAACAACAACAACAACAACACCAACAACAACTTTAACAAAAGGAGGGATCCCTCGAAGACCGCCGCTGCATATATTACACCCCTTGCTACGCCTGTGAATGTAGTAAGCCCGCTTGTACAGAATCAGGTAGTCTATGCACCCACACATAGGGCACCACGCACGTCACACATCACTACCACTACCGTGCCAGTGTATTCTCTTGCATCGGCAAGGCAAGGACAGCACCTAGGGCAAAGACAGCCCCGTCGACCAAAGAGAAATTACACACCATTGGTCAAACCACAAAGTGCCGTCCTCCCCAAGGTTATGTCACTCCTGAAACTTCTGAAGGTTCGCTCAACCCCGAACCCATTGCCATCGTGGTTTAAGCTGAATTTGTATTGCAATTTCCATAAAGCCGTGGGCCATTCCACAGACAATTGTTTTATACTCCAGAATACTATTTAGGACTTGATTGATCAGAAGATCATCACCATTAACACCCACGAGGTGGAGACTTCACCAGTAACACTAGTAGCATCATCAGCACAGCCTAGTATAGTGCATCAGCCCTTGCCAGTGCATCAGGGCTTAGGGACTCGTGGAACTTCAGGGATTCATTCCATTTTCCCTTACAGGTCTACGTCTTCTCTATCAGATCCTTCTGTTTTGATCCATGATGTCTCAACACCTTTTCCTTACCACATTTATCAGTCTTTTGTTGAATCCTCCAGCACCGTGATCAACATGATCTAGCTTACTGCCAAGTCGAGGGCAAGTAGCAATGCATCCCACCATGCAATCCACCCCACCACCTTTTTGTTTGTTAGCAAGGCCAAGGTCAAATCCAATTCAGATTGCGTCGACCTCAACCCTTCCATCACCAATGGCCCAACTAGAATTGGAAGTCCATGCTCTTGTAGTCATTAACTTGACCCAGGACACCCATCGCGTGCCTTATAGCTATGCCACAAAGATGTGTGCAGGAATAACGTGATTGGGATGGGTATATAGGGCTCCAACACCAACCATCAAGCCTAATCAGCCTGTGTCTTCATCCTTGCCACCAAAAAGCCAACCTTCAAAGCTAATTGCAGAAGAGAGCCAATCCAAATCCACCATCACCCATAAGAAAGACCAGGCCACAGCTGACATCACTGCCCAGTTTAAAAAGGTCAAGGCCAACATATCCATATAGGACCTCATCCACACCTCAATCAAACATAGAGAGGCCTTTCTCTGGGTCTTTCAAGCTGCTTATGTCTCTCCAATCATACGACTTTCAACCCTAGAAGACATGGTAGGAATGATTTCTGCATTGTAGGTGATCTCTTTCTCCAGCACGGAATTGCCCTCGACAAGGACTAATCATAATCAACCCTTGTTCATCACGGTGTAGTATAAGCATTTCCGCATTCTGTTGATGCTAGTAGACAATGCTGCACGCTTAAACATTTGTCCCTTGCACATTACAAGTCAACTCAGATTCTAGTCCAAGGACATAACCCTAGTGGTAAAGGGAATGATGGCCTTTGACAATACTCACCATGACGCACTAGGAATAGGGATATTGGTTATTCCTTTAGTGGTCGGTCTGACTCAATTTGACGTAGACTTCTACGTCATTGATCTCGAGCCAACTTTCAATCTCTTGCTTGGATGTCCTTGGCTTCAGAAACATCAAGTCATCCCCTCAACCCTACATCGGATGATCATGTTTTGCTGGAACAATGACATTGCCATTGTCATGGTGGAAAACTATGAGAAGGAAAAGGTTGAGGTTGTTTCTTTCTTGTCTCACTAGGTTGTCCATTTTG
The DNA here is from genome assembly GCA_024699735.1 of Posidonia australis. Taxonomy (NCBI): domain Eukaryota; kingdom Viridiplantae; phylum Streptophyta; class Magnoliopsida; order Alismatales; family Posidoniaceae; genus Posidonia; species Posidonia australis. The sequence goes on from JAMKQA010012278.1 coordinate 5,552, forward strand.
ACCTGAAGCCTTTCGACGTTCTGAATCGGGTCAACTGCTTTGAACCTATCAATTTCATTCCTATTCTCAAGCGCATCAATCATTTGGTCATGTACGGCAACTCTTTAGCGACGGTCGAGAATCTTTGTCAAAGATGGGGGTACAAGAAAGGGACACCTCTTAGGCAATATGACCAAGGAATCGTCGAACTAGTCATAGCTAAGGAAAGAAGGGATTTTGAAGGGTTGGGCTACAAATGGCCACTGCAATATGGACTCCTACGTAATTGTAAGTCCCGGAAACTCTTTATTCCACGAAATTTGTCTAACTTCGTTAGTGCAGGATTTCTAGATCCCAATCAGAGTCATATGGTTGCAGAACCGGTACAAACAAGCAATGAATCGGTTGACAATTTTGAGTGGGTATGTGTTGAAGATTTAGTACTCCGAGGAGGAGTGCTCAGATGATAGGGTGGTTCATACACCTTCGGTTCTAACAGAGTCAGTTAGGCTTGCATTGCCACCTCTAGAGTTAGACACAGATTCATCCACAGTTTCAGTGGTAGCTTCAGCCAAAGTGGTTCCATCTACAGTTTTACCAATGTGTCAATTGATGAACAAAGTCTACAGTCAACAGGACATCCAAACTGCAATGTCAGTAGGGTCAATTCTGACAGAATCACCGTCAGTCATACTTGATGCTCGCAAAGCTCAGTTAGCATCATCGCTAGAAGTACAAGATTCTACTAGTGCATATTACGTGGATTTTGCCTGTGATGAGGAGGAGGGAGATGCTGTAGTAGCATAGGTGGACAATATGCTCAGTGATTTGGAAGTTTTATTCCAAGAGTAGTTAGCAACATTGGCGGAAGATGTAGAATGTGAGTTCAGACATAGAAAGGGAAAGGTTGTGGTTACAGAGCTTAGTATAGATCAGTCAGTTTCACAGGACTAGCCTACCATCATGGTCCTTGAGGAAGCAAAGCCAGCATATGCTAGACTAGAGGAGTTTATCTTCCATCAGTCAGGGGGTGAGTCTAGCTGGTACTACCAGTTCTGACCTCTCTGGAATAGTGGGATTCAAAAAAAAAGATCATGAGTTAGGCTTAGGAGGCAATGTAGACGGAAGCACTCCAATTAGTCATTCGAAGGACAGCCATCCATTTACCACAAACATTGTACATACCATGAAAGAAAACTGGAAAAAATCAAAATAGCCATCTACACAATAAGGCTGCAGAAGAAGTAGAGTAGCCAGGTTCGTCAGTGAATCCAAGCACATTGGATCCAGAGGTTGTCAGAGGTGCCTATAAGAAAACCAGAGTGATTGTGACCATCTTGAAGCATCATTAGGGATACAGTTCTGAACAAATATGCTCTTTTGAAGGCACTGACCCATCCTTTCAGCAAGAAGTCCTTTCATAGCTTGTTGCATATCAAGAGGAAGATGATGTAAAAATAGATGTAGATAGCCATACCGTGCTAGAGGTTCAACATTATGATGATGATCTAGAAGGCTTGAACTTACATGTCGAGGAGGAAATAGAGCTTATAAACATTGACACTTTGAAAAATGTCAGAGAAGTGTGAATTAGCGTCAAGCTCGCAACACAAGTTTGAGCAGAATTCATTGAGCTTCTCTGAGAATATGCAGATGTTTTTGCTTGGAGTTATGACAACATGGTCGGGTTAAACGTTGAGGTGGTGGTGCACACATTGTCACTTAAGCCTAACATCAAACTAGTAAAGCAGAAGCTACGTAGATGGTGACCACAATGGTTGTTGAAGCTCAAGGACGAGATCATGAAATAGTAGAGAGTCCACATTTTAAAGGTTGTCCTTTATCCAGAATGGTTAGCCGATGTTGTACTAGTGCCAAAGAAAGATGATCGGGTTCGCATGTGTATAGATTATAGAGACCTCAACAAGGCCAGCCCAGAACATAACGAGGAAATTACGACTAATAGCGAGGACTTTTGTCCTCGCAAAGTCCTCGCAAAATTTTTTACTAGGATTTTGCTAGGAAATTTACTCGCAATTGAAATTTAACGATGATGCATATAGTGAGGACTTATTGTCCTTGCAATGTCCTCGCAAACGTCATTAGCGAGGACATTGGGAGGACTTAGCGAGGACATTTGTCCTCATGATTTCCTGTTTTTCTAGTAGTGCCAAAGGATGAATTCCTACTTCCGCACATAGATGTATTGGTTGACAACACTACAGGACATAAAATGTTGTCACTTATGGACAGATTCTCAGGTTACAATCTGTGATCATGCCTGCCCAGAGATCTGGCGTGGAGTCGTGCTAGAGGGAGGAGGCCACAACCATGCCAAGATGGCGAAGGCGCAAAGCAGGATAAAACGAAAAGAAAATGGAGTCGCCACCTAGTCTTTTAAGGGAAAGACGAGGAAAACCACAAACAAACCACAAAAGATAAATACATGAGATGCAAATATGAAGGCCATATGTCTACTAACCAGAGGATGAATAAGGATTCCTATTACACACGAGGAAGGTGTTAGGCACCCTCGTATGCCTGAGAAACTCGATTTTTCTAGTCTATTTTGCTTGCTAAAGGTTGGATGAATGCTTGCTAAGCCTAGATCATGCTCTAATTACGCTCATATGAATGCCAAGTCAAAATTAGATGGATGTGCAAGATGATGTGCAAAAAATGCGAAGAAATTCACACAAAATGATGAAATCACAAATTATGACACGACACAAAAAATCACATAAAATGATGAGGTTTCTGGCGAGAAAGGCTTAGGAAATTATACAAACCTCAAGAGAATCAAAAATACAACCAACTCAAATCGTTAGAATCATAGAAAACATCGTGGAAATCAAGACGAAAAAACTACAAAGAAATCCACGAAAAATAGGTAAACTTTGACATGTGAAGAAATTCACATAAAATGAAGGTGTTTTTGGAAGGAATGCTCAGGAAAACCACACCAACATCAAGAGCGTCAAAAATGTGATAGACACAAATCATTAGAATCATGGAAAACATCACGGAAACTTGAACGGAAAAATTGCAAAGAAATCCACGTAAAATAAGCAAACAGTGACATGTGAAGAAAATCACATAAAATGATGGTGTTTTTGGAAAGAATGCTCGGGAAACCCATATCAAAATTAAGAAGGTCAAATTTGGGGCCAACCTAAGTCATCAGAATTATTGAAAAGGTCGGGAAAATCAAAAAAGGAAAATAATCCGTGATGGGGCCAATGTAGGCCTTTTGATCAATTAATGTATGCCCTCGAGCGATGAAATCCAAATCAAATTGAAAAAGTCCAAAATGTAGGAGTATAGGAAATCAAATCAAATTTTGGGTGAGGGACTCCGAAAACAAAATGAAGAAAAATCCACGAAAGAAATACATGAGATGCAGACTTACTTAAAAAAGGGTGGACTGATACGCAAATGTAATAAAAACTAGGCAAAATTCATGAATGTGTACCTAAATGTGTAAATGGTATTGAGGAATGACTTAGACAATGATCAAGCATGACTAAGTGCAAAAACCAACATGCATGTGCATGAATTGGTGGCATAGGGGCAATTCGGTCCTTTCTATGGCCAGATGTGATAAATGCGTGTATGTGAATGATGCATGGTCTAAGATATGCCAAAATGTATGCAAAATATTAGGAAATTATTATTTTCAAGAAAACATACAAAGGACAAGGTCTTAAAAATAATAAAATGATGTAAACATAATAAGGGACAAGTACAAGGACCAAAACGCAAAATTAACAAAAAAGAGTGAAAACCTAGATTAAAATACATTCAATGACTTCTATCTAGTGCGCAAATGATAGATCAAAGGAAAATGTGGCACTGAGATGTGTGAGAATTGTACTTGGTAATTTCCTGAAAACTCAGGGTTTAATGTGCAAAATTCACAGAAAGGGGAAAATCATGGTTAAAATGTGCTCAAAACGTCTAAGCTTAATGTTAGGATGAAGGATTTAAAGAAAATATGGCACTGTGGTGTGACATGTGCGAAAATTGAACTTTTCGTAATTTCTTGAAAATTCAGGGTCTATTGTGCAAAATACACACATAAAGTGCAAATCTGACTAAAATGTGAAATCATAAATTCATTTATATTGCAAACATGGTTTTTTTATGAAAACTCTATTTAGGTGGTGATTTACAAGCACATGTGATCAATAAACATACCAAAATGTGATTTAAAATACAATTAAAACCATGATTAATGATTTAAAAAAACATTCAGGGGCTTGGATGAAAATGATCATGCCCAGAAAACGTTATGGAATGAGTTCAAGGGCTGACATGCAAAATTTCAGGACCAAAGTGCAATAGAAATCAAGTTTTTTTACATGATCAGTGTAATTATGGATGACCTCAAGGTTATGGATATAAATTTTACAAAGAAAACTCATTTTTAAATGTTCTGGGGCCTCTGTGAAAAACCATAGGATTTAATTGCAAGAAAAACATGAAATCAGGGACCTAAATGTGAGAAAACAAGCATTGATGCAATAAAAATAGAAAATTAAAATATGCAGGGAGCTACATGCAATTCTTATAGAAACAAAATAAAGAAACAAAAATTATTTAAAACTACAAGGGCTTAAATATAAAAAGGAATTAAAAAAAAAGATTTAAGGACCTAACTATAACATCCTAAACTAACTGGACCTAAACTAAAGAAACTATTCTTCGAAGATCACTGGAGGACCACCGGCGTTCCCACTCCGGCGCGACCTCCGGCGACCACCCGGTGGTAGTGAGGGCTCCAGCGATGGCCCAGGAGGCTGGAGGGAAGCACGGCAGAGCTTCCGAGGGAGGTGGGTAGGACTAGGGAGGCCTGAGATGCCTCCCCCACCTATGGGTCCGGTAAACGGCTGTCGACGCCATAGAAGACGACGATAGAGTCACTAGATGTGATGTGACGGCTGGAGCGGCGCGATAAGGATCAGTAGAGCTTCAGGGAGGCTTGAAGTGACTCCTAGAGGCATCAACAAAGACTGGAGTGGCTTGAGGCGTTCCTCCCATCCCTTGCGCCAGAGGTAGGCACGGCAAAGGTAGACGCGACACTACGGGGCCAGGGATGGCGACGTGATTGTGCAGAGACATCCCAAGCAGCGGGATGGAGCTTCCGAAGGTAGTTGAGAGTAGCAAAGGGCGTCCAAAGTGCACGGGAGCTCTCGACGATATCGGTCGGAGGTTGTAGGGTGATGAAAGGGTTCTTCCTAGTCATAGGAGGCCAGAGAAGCTCCTCCGGAGCGATGGAACTCCGAGAGGAGGGAGGAGAGGCCTCAAGGGCCTCTTCCCATCGTGGGAGGCTATTGGTCTCATCGGTGGTGGTGAACCCACCATCGAAGAGGGGTGAGACTGCATGCAGGGCTGCCAACTTCGATAGACAAGCCAAGGGGGGATTCCACAGGCCTAAATGAGCATGATTCAAAAACTAAAACAGGAGAGATTACCTAGAGAAGGCCTGTTGTTTGTCCCAACGAAGCCTGACGACGGTGCTCTGGTGGTTGCTCTGGCGACGGCGGTCGGAGTTTCTGCTTCACAAAGGGATTGGAGGACGGCTCTGGATGGTGGGAGAAATTGCCAAGTTTTTTGTGGCTCCAATGGGGGTCTGTCAGGCTCTCTCCCTCTAATTTCGTGGGTGTTTCTCCGTCTACAACTCTGACGATCGTGGTCTCTCTCTCTGTGGTCCGTTCCGGTGGTTTCTCATGCTCTAAAAGGAGGTGGAAGATGGGGTTCAATTCATGGATCATGGCTGAAGGCAGTTGGTGTTACGTGGGGAGAGAGGGATAGAGAGAGTGGGTGTAGTTGAGATTGCCGGAAATGTTGGGATGTCGTCCGTGGTGAGGGTTAGTCATCAAAATTATTTTTGTGTTTTATAAAGTTTGTTTGATTGATGGATTAAATGGGGTATTGGGCTTGGTTTTGGGCCTAGCAGATGGGATTGTGTTTCTAAAGGTTTTTTCTGGTTTTTTTGTTTTACGTTTTTTAGGGTTATTTTCTTTTA
>JAMKQA010012279.1:0-28252 GCA_024699735.1 Posidonia australis
GGTAAGGACTCAACCTTGGTCTCACTGATTATTAGAATTTGACATTTGGTAGCTTTAATCAAATTTCTCAAAGACCTTTGCTTCCCACCACTACCCAAACCCCTAATGTTCCAAGCAACAATTAACATTTATTGATTTGATGTGAGGGAAAGAGAAGCTAACTTCTCAACCAGGGTAGGATCTTCACTTAGCTTGTGGCTAATCAACCCTTGGTCTCGTCTAACCAGATTATAAAAATTATTTGCCTCAATCCTAGTATCAAATTTTATTCCTATCTTTTCAGTAAAATCCATGAATTGACCAAGTGAGTCCCAAGTAAGGACATCATGCACTAAAGAGTCATTATTATCAGAATCAGCAATACCAGTATAATCAGGAACAGTATTATTAACAGGAGAATAGGAATCAGCCAAAACAGTGCTTGGATCAGTAACTGTAACATATCCAGGATAGTGGGAAGCAACAAAGGGGGCCAAAGTTGTACCTGGAGCATGTAGTGGAGTAGCAGGGAATGGTGCTGCTGTTGGTTCAGCCAAACCAGAACACCCTAGGTCATCACTTTCCAGGCAGTCATACACTGCCAGCACCTTTTTAAACTTTGCCAATGACAAATTACGCGCTTTGAATGCTGCTTCAATGAATCTGGAAGTTTCAGTACCTCCAGATGGTGAAGAGGGAGATGTCCAGGCTGATGGCTTGGGTAGGGGATCACCCTTAGGAGAGGCAGGGGGTGAATAAAACCCAGAAGCCTTATAAGAGGGCTTTTTCTGAGGGCTGATGGGACGTGTCCAAACATTTTTACCCTGCCTTTGATTCTTTTTGCCTCGATTTCCCCTCCAACCTCTATTTGGCTTATACTGTCTCCGAATGGGATTCAAGGCACTGGAGGAGGGCCTAGTGGGGGGCTTAGATGGCCAGGGCTCTGTATATTGAGTAGCGGGAGGAGGGCATAAATCCCAGCTTAGCCGAAATTTTATGGGATATACCTGTCTGTCATATGCAAAAAATTTGCAGTCGGGAAGTTCCTCTCCAAAGTGGAGCTTAATCCTTACTCTGGGCACACCCATATGGAAAGTACAATGGGAGTCAATTTCCAGTAAATCAGCAAAACTTTCCACCATGTGCCTGAGGATATCTATGGTTCTAAGGTGATGTGGGACACCTTCAAGCCTGATCCAATCTCCTTCCTCTTCATGAGTGCAAATGGCACTAGAATTAGATGTGCAGGGCATATAAGAGGCAGATATCGACTGAAGTGTTGAACCATACTGATTCAGAGTATCACTCCTGTCCTTGGTGGTTGGGAAGATCATCAAAAATCTTCCAGAAGAAAAAGATTGCACCTCCATTTGAGGAGCGCTTATCCAAAGTCCCCGGATGTGTTCCTGGATGTCTTCTAAAGTCACTTTAGAATCATGTGCAGTGATAATGGCACTGCGCGATAGTAGCAGTTGCTGTTTACACACAGCCTCCGAGGGAACCAGAACAATGGGGTTCTGGGGGGAGAAGCCAACATACATAGAAGTGGAGGGAAGTATAGGGGCCATATCCTGAAAAAATTTACATAGTGCTACTGAGTGAGAGGTGGCTTTGCATTTAAAACAAAAGCCATTGTATCGGAATTTTTTCCTCTCATGACCCCACAACCCACATTTAAAACATCTTTTATGAAGAGTACAGAAGCTTACCCACGGTGGACGCACCTTTTGCCTCTTAATATGTTCCCACCCTGTGGAGAGCTCTACACCTGTGTTCCGGAGTGTGCCGCTCCCAAGACCAGAAGACGGGAGTAGTATTCTGGAAGGCTCTATGTTAGGGGTATGGTTTTGTGGGGAAGAAAGCTCTCGAAATCGCGACCCAGTGGGTATATGCCGCAGTCCAGTGGGATAGGGAGAGGTGGGCGACTGTAAATGGCGGTAGGAACCATATGGAGGATCCGAATCAGGACTAGTACCCACATGGGTAATCGGGTCGGACTTCGCTCCAGACTGGCCAGAAGATTCTACCAAATCTTTGTGAGAAAAAGAAAAATCAGAAGCATGCGGAGCATTAATTAAAGCAGTCCATGAATAAGACTGGTCCCATTTCTCAAGGGGCCTTTCGTCAGAAACATGCACAAGTTGCCTTTTGTCAGACGGGTCTGACAGACAGGGCGGCGTGGGCTGAGTGGAAATTTCAGCCGCGAATGGGCTGAGTGGAGCATTAAGTGTAGACGGGACAGAGATACAACCCTGCTCAAGTAAATTTACATACTTGCCCTCAATATAATCATCATTCTCGCCTAAGTTTACATGCGAGATAAACACATTTTGAACAGTAGGGGGAGAGTATCAAGAATACCCCCATACACTTCCCAAGGCATCAGAGGTAGCCAGGACTTCTCCGCTGCGAGAACACTGTGCTTCTCACCGCGAGCCCACCGGTGAGCTCAAGGTCGCCAGAAAACGAGGTACAAAGACTGGATCAAAAAACAACTCATCTGAGCTGGGAGGCTCGGGAGAGACTCCCAGATGAGCACAACAAACAACTAAAAAATGTTCCAACGCTGTAAGATAAGGGAAGCTCATAACCGAAGCATGGAAAAAATCCAGATCTACAGATCCTGCTGGGGCAAAGCCTCCCAGATGCAAGGAAATCAACATCACAGAAGTAAACCAGGAAGGCGATAAAGATCTGTCGATAAACATGCAATCTACCACAATATAAGAAGCAGCCGAAAAATCAGTGTGTAATCTAACCCTGGCACCAAGATCTAGCACCAGATCAGTCGATCTGGGCGACCTATCAGAGACAGAGGGTCGTCCCTTCCAGAGGCTAGCCATGGCGTCCCGACCACCCGAATCTGATCGGGACACAAGGGGAGAGATTGCCTTGCGTTTACGGCTTCCCGGAACACACACGAGCTTAGGGGTAGATGTTACTAGTCGGTTGGGAGAAACCCTTACAGAGCCCTGAGGGAGGGCCACCGCAGTGTAATGTCTCTGGAAGGACTGGAGAAAGTAAGGAGCACGCCCCCCCCCAGCGAAGGAGTGTTGCGGCCGGAAGCTCGTCTCCCAGAAGGAGCCATCGCCGGGAGCCCCACTCAGCGTTAGGGTTCGGAAGCACTGTAGTAAGTAGGGTCGCCAGGAAATCGCGAGAGCTGAGAGAGAGAGAGCCAATTGGATGGAGTTACGAGATGTATTGTGTGCGTTCTTGTGTTGCTCGACGAGACGAAGCCAACCATGCTTACTTTGCCCACCAGATTCTCCATATACAGAGGGAATCATCCGAATTGTTGCGAGAAAATCACAATTGTTGCTCCACCAGATTCTCCATATACAGAGGGAATCGTCCCAGGCTAGTGACAAGATTCAATTCTTTACTCTTATTTTTGGAATCCGTTGCTCGAACTCAAGTGTTTAGAGTTTAATGTTTTTTGTTTCTTCTGAAGTTGCTCAAATTCACTAACCGTCCTTGAGATACCATCCTAGAAGTAACCAAACAATGATCAAACTCAATCTAGTATTTCTTGGAAAGAAACAGCATATGCTAATTGCTAAAAAGATACATACTCTTGAAATTTTTTTTCAAATCCCTCAATTTCCATATTCTCCTATTACTTAAAATTCTGCTGCCCTTGAAGTTGATGACGTATCAAATATCAAGTATTTCGTCACCATTTTCCTATTATTATTACTTTGTCGTTTGAAACTATGACCATGCCGACCTGAGGAAGGGCCCGGCGCGGGACCACGTCAGTGGGAAGGAGATCACAACCATGCCAAGATGGCGAAGGCACAAGGAAAGATAAAAGGAAAAGAAAAGAGGAGTCGCCACCTAGTCTTTTAAGAGAAAGAGGAGGAAAAACACAGAAAAGATGAATGCCTAAGGTGCAGATCTGAAGGCTGTATGTTTGTTAACCAAACGATGGATAAGGATTCCTATTACGCACGAGGAAGGTGTTAGGCACCCTCGTACGTCCGAGAAACTCGATTTTTCTAGTCCAATTGCTTGCTAAAGGCTAGATGAATGTTTTTTAAACCTGTGTCATAATCTAATCATGCTAATACGTATGCCATGACAAGACAGGATAGATGTGCAAGACAGTGCGAGAAAACTGCAAAGAAATCCACATGAAATCATGAGAAAGTCGTGAAAATCAAAAAAAGGGAAAAATAATCCAAGGTAGGGACAAAAATCGACCCTCAGGCCTGTTAATGTACGCCCTTGGGTGAAGAAACCAAAATCAAATCAACAATATGAAATTTAGGATCAAAACCCATCAGATCGGATATCGGTTAAGAAACTCTAAAGACAGAGTGAATCGGAATCATGTAAAAAGTCATGAAAATCAGAAAGGGGAAAATAATTCGTAGTGGGGACAATGTCGGCCCTCAAGCTTGTTAATGTACGCCCTCGGGCGAAGAAATCCAAATCAAATCTGAAATCTGAAATGTAGGATTAAAGCCAATCAAATCGGATAATGGATAAGAGACCCTAAGAACATAGCGGAAAAAAAGAAATCCATGAAGGAAAGGCATAGGATGCCGGCTCGCCAAATAGGGTTGCAAACGTGAGGAAAATGGATATGAGATGCATGGATAAATGCCTAAATGTGTAAAAACTCTAAAGAATAGCTTAGACATGAGCTATGCAAGACTAAATGCAAAGATCGAGATGCATGCTTAAGAATTGGGGCACAGGGGCAATTTGGTCATTTTCCCTAACCAGTGCTCGCATGGGAGTGATGCATGGCCTAAGTTATGTCACTTGCAAGAAACATGGAGAAGAAAAATCACTAAAAGGATGTAAATGCAATAAATGACAAACATAGGGACTAAAATGCAAAATTCACCAAAAGAGCAAGAAACTGGATGAAAAACAGGTTCATGACCCTTATTCTATCATGCAAATGATGGGTTCAATGTTAATGTGGCACAAGGATGCAAAATTTACACTTGGATAATTTCCTGAAAATTCAGGGACTAAAGTGCAAAATTTACACGTTAGTGCAAATGCGGCCAAAATGTGAAACTAAAGATCAAATCTCAATGAAAACATGATGCTTAAATAGATTCTACGATCAAATGCAATATAAGAGTGAAAAATATCCCTTAAATGTGATAGAAAACATTTTAAAATCCTAAATCATAGATTTAGAAATAAGTTAAGGGCCAAAATGTAAATTTCAAGTTCAAAAATGCTTTAATGTGAATTCTGGGGCCTTTCTGCAAAATTTCAGGATTTGATTGTGACAAAAACTGAGCTTTTATGTTGGCCAGAGCAATTATGAAGTTTCTTGAGGTTCAAAATGCAAAATTCACAGTGAAAACTCATTTTTAAAAATTCTGGGGGTTAAATGCAATTTTTCAGGACCTAACTATAAAGAAAACTCAATTTACATGAAGGATAGTGTGATTTTTAAACAATTCGGGCTCAGATTGCAAATTCCATAGAGGAAAATCATTTAAAAAACATTTAGGGGCACAAATGCAAATTTTCATAACTTAACTGTGATAAAAACTCAATTTTGTTGATCATCAGTGCAATTTTTAGAATATTAAGGGGTCAAAATGTAAATTTCTTTGAGAAAAATCATTTCAGAAACATTCAAGGGCTTAAATGTAAATTTTCAGGACTTAAATGTAAAGAAACTGTGTTCCAGGAACCCAGATGTGACAAAAACATGTATTAATATGTTAGGAATTAAAAATGAACTATTAGGGGGCCATAAGCAAAATTCGCAGAGAAAAATAAAGAAACAAAAGTATTTTAAAACTATGGGGGTTAAAGTGAAAATTTCTGGACCCAGATGCAATAAAAAGGACTGAAATGTAACAATTTAGGACATAAATGCAAAAATCAAAAAATTTAGAAGAATGGGCCATAAAAGGCCCATTCAAAGTTCACCGGAGGTCGCCGACGTTCTGTCCCCAACGATTCCTTCGACGTCATCTCGAGGACTCTCCAGGGGCTGACGAAATGCACGGAGGCCCGGAAAAGCTTCACGACGGCATGATGAGTCTCTTCGAGCGGCGGGGCGCGATTGGGGAGGCCCGAATTCATCATGTTTACCAACATTTAAACATGATTTCGAGGGAAAATGTGGGGAAGCAGACAAATTTTGGGAGTTCATCGGCTTTCCTATTCTTCGGTGAGCTTTAATGGCGTACGACTTCTTCAGTGAACGCCCTCCATTGGGGGCGTAGAGATCTCCATCGGTGCACGGACCCTCGACGATGTCACTCTAGCGATCAAAACCCCATAGACCTCCCCTCTCGCTCACCTCGTTGCTCTGCTCTCTCTCCCTCAATTCTTTGTTTTTCTCTCCCATTCACTCTCTTTCCTCCCTCCAACATAGGAAGCAGCAGGGGGTTTTAAACACCCCAAGTGGCAAACTTCGAGGCAGAACAGTGGCACAAACGTTGGCAGGGCGGCATGGTTGACGAAGATCGTGGAAAAATCTGTTAGACAGAAGCTACTAGATTCAAACTACGTGCCGGCAATTTGTGCTGGCAACCTCCGCCTACCACTCACGTTGTTAGTACTTATTTACAAGATCCACTTAGTTCGCACGCCTATTGCCTTTGCCTGTACCATTCACCTAACCCATATTGAATGGAACAAGAGAGAAACTAAGAGCCAAACCATAAAAATAAGCACACATTCTACAAGAATACCAATAACATTAAATCCCAACTCATTTAGATTACACAACAAGCCTCAATTACATGGTACATTAGTTCTTCATTTCAAGATACACTCAAAAGTCGGTCCTGGGTGTTACAATTGTTTCAAGATTCAAGGATTCCATTATCAAAATCTTATGCTATTGGTCTAAGAAGTACATCAACAACATTTTATCCTCCAAATCCAATGAAAATACAAATTATAAGAATTTACATAAATGAATTTATAAAAACAGAAAGCAAGTGTAATTATAATTTATCATGAAGTTCATTTCTTATCCAATCTTGTGCACATATAAGATCTTTTACTATAGTTGGATGTATAGAACATCTATTTTGACGAAGCACTCTATTTCCAATGCTAAAAGCATCCACTGATGAAATAGTAGATACAGAAATAGCCAATATATCACGAGTCATACTCGCTACCACAGGTGTGACCATGCCGATGAGGGGAAAACCGTACACCAATGCGATTGGGACTGCATGGAGACCAGTAGGGCCATGACAGATCTGGTGAATCCTAGAACGAGGAGAAAACGACTCGAAAACACTGATAAGAGGCAAAACAAAATAAAGAAAAGAATAAGGAGTCGTCATCTAGTCTATTTTAAAACGGAAAGGCGAGGAAAACCGTATTGAAAACCAAAAGCAAAACTAAATGCAAGATAAAAGTGACTCATGCCAAAGAAAGGGTATGAACTCCTATTACGTACGGAGAAGGTATTAGGTATCCCCACAAGCTTGATGAGTCAGTCTTTCTCAGACTTATATATCGCTCGCATGCATGGCTATATAGACGCTTGAACGTCGATTAATGTGTGGTTAATGGATGATGATGCACGAGAAACAAAATGAGATAAACATGATTCAACATAGGCAATCAAAGATGTAGGGAAACTGAAAGACATAAAATGAATGCAAGGGATGAAGGTGAGGCAGGGGCCGGAGGCTAAACTAGGCCAGACTTGATCCCTGAAAGAAATGCGCATCTTAGACACGCCTGAGGTACGCGTGTCCAGAACATGCCCTAAGACGTGTCTAAGCAAACGATTGTCATGGCAAATCCCAGATGCACCCTGGGGTTGTAGTATGGTAACTGAAGGGTGGTAGACAACAGGGGTGGAAAAGGGACATAGGAGATCTCAAAAGTCGGAGGAAAATCACCTAGGAAGGGGGGCTAAAGCGAAAACACAAAGCATAAACGAATAAAGAAACCATAATCAAGGCAAGGAATCCAACATGTAGGAAAACTTAAGTGAGAGGGGATGTGGTCAAGGCTTAGTCAGGTCTGGCGTTGCATGGTTCTTGACGCCTACGCGCATGTGGGGCGCGTTATCAGGACGCGTAGCTGGAATAGAGTCCAGACCTGACAAAATAATCGCCTCTCCCCATGCAAATCATGCAAATCCATGGCTATGAAAACATTCGGGAGGCTAGGACAAACACGAGACAAGGCAAAATCTCCAAAATAAACGAAACAAAGGTATGTGGAATGGAGATTTGGGGTGTTGATGGTGATGTTGGCATTTTCACGTTCATCGACGACACTTGTGATCGCCACTTGTCAATTTGCAATGCTAGCTGACAAGGTGTCTTCGGAAAATGTAGATTTGGTTGTGGTGTGGGTTCTCGATTTCACTAGATTGCATGATGTCATCCAGTGGTGTTCTCGCGATACGTAACGTATTCCTTCCCTTTAAAACAGATAAAATAGATTCAGGTAAGCCTAGGTGTGTAGTAAATAATGTAATGAAAATGATGAAAGGCATAAATAAATGAAAATCATACTAATTGAGAGTGATTTCTCGCAAGTATATACAATAATCAATCTAAGGAATGCAATGATGTTCATTAAAGTAGATATTAGAACATACTTCCTTCACCCTTATGCTACGTTACGTGGGACTGAGGAAGCAAAGTAGTGGACAAAACTCTAGAGGCACGTTTTGCACAGAATGGACACAATCTCTTTAGATCAAGGTTTTCTCACTGGTCACTAGGGTTTGACGAAGTGACGCTATGGATCTCTCAAAATCTCAGCATTCTAACACTTAGAGGTTCCTCTCTCAGGATCCTCACACAGATCTAGATCTCTCCTCTCTCAAATTTTCTCTTTTCAAGAAGTCCTCTCTTCAATCCTAGATCCAAGGGTTTTTATATAATATTCCGACGTCATATGTCATTGAAGGATGTGAAGATATTAATTTAGGCTTAAATTTAAATCTAAATTAATTTTTTAAAATTTTAAATCAAATATTTTAACTTGTCACCGCAACAAACATAAATATTTTATTTTTCTGATGTGGAAAATCCATTTTAAAAAGATAAAATAATGATTTATAGGTATTCGCCAATAGGAGTGGCAATGAACATTGAAACTCAAAATATTTAAACTTTAAACCCCAAACCAATTCGTTACGAATCTAGTAAACGTCTACGACTTAGTCTCCATTTTTGAAATTTTTCTCGCAACGAAAATATATATTTAATAAATATCCAATTTAAACACAGACTTATTCATTAAGCAATCTTAAGTTAGAATTAATATCTTCTGTAATTACGTAGAGGAGGTTATTTAGTTTTATAGATATTTTTGACTTAGTATAAATTAGTAACTACTTCGATATTTTGGATTTATCATCGATTTTAAATATCATTTTGAATTAAATATAGTTATAACATTTAAAAATGTGATAACCAAGTTAAAATCTCTTTTTTCGACCAAAATAAAAAATATAACAATTTAAAATTAACATCATCCACTTTCTAGAATTTTCTTCAATTAGTTATTATTTTTCAATGTATATATATCATGAAGATCACATTTAAGTGCTAGGAAAATCATAGAAATATTATTTATTATGGGAAAAATTATTAAAACACTTTATAAAAATCCCATATAATATATTAAAACCCAGGATGACAAAATATCACTTGAGAGAATCCCTTAATACTTGTCACCTATGTAGATGACAACATGACTCATCACTTTTCAAATAGGCAACAAATTGGTTTTTTTTGTTGTTTTCCGCTTATCTTTTATATTAATCCAAAGAGATGTATTAAAAGCTCAGAACAATCTCAGAAATTCCATAAATGATAAAAACATTTTCTTTAACGTTAAAATACTAAAATCTACCACTAATTTGAGTTCAACGAGAATATTAATTCTACTACAACTAATAAACTCGTATTAAATAATATTTAAGATATTCAAACTTGCCACTAGTAGAATAAGAGTGTTAGCTCTTCTATAACTAATAACCTCACATTAATAAAATTGTTCAAGATACTCAAATTTACCACTAGTTTAAATATATTAGCTTTACCATAGCTAACGACCTTGAATCAAGAAAAATATTTTTAAATTAATTTTGAAAAATATGAAAAAATGTTAAATATCCTTAGTTATGTAATTTAAAGTGTCTCAAAGTTTTTTATCATTAATTAACTCTTGGAAATGCGAAATAGGATATCTACAAGGCAAAGAAGAGATTGACGAAGAAAAAGAGAGGTGAAAGAGTGATTAACTCATAATTCATACATATTTTATTCTTCATGTTTATTGATTAATGCATATAAATAATGCTATTCGAAATGTCTTGTGTAAATTTTACAGGAACTTGGAGACTAAGATAGAATTTAAAAAAATGAGAGAAAAAGAATAAATGTGTTGAAAAAGAAAAGAATTTTTCATAAAAAATTGTAAAGCTACGTCGAGAATTCAAATTCACATTTTTCACATGCGTCAATATTGTGATAAATATCAGCTAACAAGTGGCACCCAAATGCACAATTGGTGCCTCCAAAGTTCTCATAGATGACATTTTTGACTCAGTCTTCGATTATTTCGAACTTTAATTGAAAAAATCTTGTATTTACAATTAGAGTTCAAATGTTAAAATCTAATTTGTCTCTGACGTAAGGAAGCTTATATAAGTCTATAAAAGAACCCACGTTATAGATTTGTGATATCATCTTCCACCTTCTAGGTATAAACGTTTCCTCTCTTATATTTTGGAAGATCTTTAAGTGTTCTTTTAGTGTAATCTCAGTAGTTATCAATAAAAGTTTATTTTTCCTTCAATTATATCTTTTATTTCATGTCTTTTATTTGAGCTTTTATTTTCTGTCACCTTCATGAGTAACTAAATTTCTAGATCCAGGGTTGAGATGAAATTCATATGAATTAGAATGTTACGATTAAGTAATTTTCTTTCTCTTGTGCTCTGTTGCTATGATTATCTAGATTGAATATATATTACATAGATCACTCGTTATTTGATAAACTTTGATAAATTAATATTGAATTAATTTTTTTAACTTATACTTAGAGAAGAATGAATTGAGGGTTATATATATAATCTCGAATCTACATAGATTATTTCATTTATTTGGCTCTGTATATTTTTATTCCTTGATATTTTATGATGCCTTGCATATAGTTTATGCTTGTTAGGGTAATAATCATTTAATTAAATATTAAGATCTAAAATAAGAGATAAAGTATATTTAATTATGCATTCTCAACTTCATATGAATGAATTTGAAACCCTAGGTTTTAATTAATTTGATTGCATCTTAATAGCCTAATTTTAACTTTTAAACATCAACTTTTCTAAATCTTTTCAATAATTAATAGTTAATCTTTATTTTTAAAATACTTTTCTCTGTAAGATCGACCCGTACTTACCAATGTGTTAACTTATACGTCGTGCAATTGTGGGTAATTAAAACATCCATATCAAGGAGTGAAGAGGTAATCGATGAACAGGTGGAGAGGCAATCAATTGGCGATCGAGATTTCAAAGCAATAGGAGAAATGGAGGGTGGTTTGTGACTACGTCGTGACGGGAATTAGGGTTGAGGAGGAATGAGTGAATGAAAGTTTTTACTGTTTAGGGAGTTAAGATGTCATATTATTATTATATATTTATGTTAAAGAGTTAGGATTGGTGCAAATTTATTAATTTACTCCTGTATTAATGGGTAACCGTATCACCCATAGCATACTACTCGAACCTTGATCCATTAATTTGATGGGTTAACAGGTAAAGAGTTAACGAGCCAATGGACATACAAAATCTCTATCTTAATTTATTCCTAGTAGGTCAAATTAGATTGAGTTAACAAATAACACTCGACCCACTTACAGCCTTATCCACTTGTTAACGATTCCTAACGCATCCTATATGCCTCCACCATAGTGTAAGATATTGGTTTTAGTTTTGCGCATTCTGGTTTATATTATTCCAAAAATTCATTTGCGCTTCTTATTAAATTGTCTGGCATTTCAAAAGACAATTGCTCATCTCTTTGTTTTATTCATACATTATACACTTAATAAATCAAGCTCATGAATCAGCCTCTACAAGACATAATTTGCTGTCTCAGTCATTCTAACTCTTCGTAGAATCGGCTAATTAGAGGTACCGAGAATCTGAGATTAGGGTGATTTTACGTAAATTTATCTTCCGTAATGGGCTGGGCCGCTCCTCTTTGAGAATTTATACGGTGTAATCTAACGTTTAAATCATTTGGAATGCTGCTGAAATAGCTTGACCTACGTGCAAAGGGCCAGACTAACGAAACAGACGACTAAATATAATAAAACGTTAATCAGAATCAAACAAGTCCGTCAACCAACAACATTGAATGTCCAGACCGTTATCCATTGACCGAGAATATATTTAGTACAATCTTGACATTACATCATCTAGAAATTTGAGATTAAACCGGAAACATTTTATAATTATGGAGCATTGACCCCTTTAAATATAAGGTCAGATCTTAATAAAGAAAGTACTGGATGCATAATAAAAATGAGTTTAAACATATTGAACGGCTACAACCTGATTAATTTAAAATAAAAATAAGTTTAAACATATTGAACAGGTACAATCTGATTAATTTAATTCCATTTGGAGTTTAAAAAGAAATCTTGGAGATCAAGATTTGTTGCATGTAATGAGAAAATAAAAAGAAATTTATCATGTACGACCAAAGCACCAGCGCGTTGCAAGTCTAATACAACTTGCAACCAATTCCAAAAGTCCACTCAAGTATATTACATCATAAAAATGCAATTGTTGGTATCTACATTATACTTTCCTATAAACGCTTAATTAGTATCTTTCAACGAAAATCGAAGTCTTTCCTTCTTCCTTTCTCTTCCTACTTCCACCTCTAATTCCTTTTCTCCTTTTCCTCCTCCTTTCTTTCTCTTCTCAGTTGCTCCCCTAGTCTCCTCACTGTTACCATCATTGTTACCCCTCTTCCCACTCCTCCTCCAGACTCTCTTGTAAACTAGCAACCTCCCTCATGTACTGCATTACCTACTTCTTCCATTGTCACCGTTGTCGCTATCCGACCTCAAGCCTCCCCTTTATAACAATAACCTTCCGATGTACCACATTGCTTGCCTTCTTTGTCGCTTCCATCACTCCTCCACCTCTGCCACCATCTCCCTATCCCTCCTCCACCTTCTCATTTGTTAACCATCGGATACAATCTAACGGTTAAGAAGTTATTTCATAACCTAAGCATCTACAGTATTCTTTCTTATAGATGCCTACACCAAAAATGCCTAGTTATTACATAATTTTGAGAAGCATGTCAAAATGTAGGTATACTTAACATTCTAAGAAGAAAGTGTTTATAGTAAGTTATATTTCCTCCTAAAAAAGATGAAGTTATTTAACCAAGTAATATATCCATGTTCATTAATCCCTCATACTTGAGTTTGAAGTCAAGGAACTCGAGATATAAATCCAGCTTTTCGTTACCATTGGCCAATTAGAAATCTAAGACTATACTTGGAACTTTCGGAATGTGTAGTAAGATACTTCCATGAGCCCATAACCAATTCTATTTAATTCTTCATTCATTTTGCATTATATGTCCTTGTCGAGCCAATCAAATGTTGGAAAATTAGAATTTTCATTTTGTGGAGTCTAAGAGTGTCAATGGTTGAGTTGAATCAAATTAAGGGTAAACCTATAACTTCATCTGTTTCGAGATCATGGATTATAAGTAGATAAATGGGTCAAATGGATCGATACAAAATAAAATGATAAATGCTTGAAATAAAATAACTTGTTTATAAACTTCAACATTGTAATATCTGTGTCCAGATTATCTAGAATAAATGTAATTATTTTTTTTGTAATCTGGATTATTAGCTTAATGACATGATTATGAGTTGAGCTCTCTATTAGTTGATAATTGTTTCTGGTATTTCTCCTACTGTGTGGTATTTGGACTGATGTGCACGCCACATGTGCATGTGTGGGATCGGAGTCAACTCTACACAGTGGCCACCGCCGGCTACTATGCTCTCCTCCTCCTTGCAGCTTTACGCCATACCGCATCATCGAGTCGTCGGGATTCTCAGTCCCTGTCAACGGCGAGTAGCGACAAGGAGGGTGGCAGCTTAAATGAAGAAGGAGAGGAAGGCCAGGAGAGCGACAATTCAAAGGGTGAGGGAAGGGAAGAATTGGGACGAGCCAGAAGAGAAAGAAGAAAGAAGAAAGAGGAAAGAGTGAGGTGCAAGGAACCAGACCAGGAGAACAGAAGAAGATAATTTCTGCAATCAAAGCCTACCGCCACTTATCTAGAGGATGTATGGGATATTTGGCGAGTGTGACAGTGTCTTCTTCTTTAGTTATGAGGATGCAGGATATACCCGTGGTTCAGGAATATCTTGATGTTTTTCAAGAGGACTTGCTTGGAATGCCACCGCACCAGGAAGTTGAATTTCAGATCGACTTAGTGTCAGGATCTAGCTCTAAATCTAAGGCCCCTTATCGGATGGCACTAGAAGAGTTGAGGGAGCTTAAGAATCAACTTCAGGAGTTGTTGGACATAGGATTTATTGGGCAAAGTGTTTCACCTTGGGGTGCACGGGTACTGTTTGTGAAGAAGATGGATGGTTCACTCCGTCTCCGTATTGATTATCGGATGTTGAACCAGATTACAGTTAAAAATAAATATCCTCTACCTCGGATTGATGATTTGTTTGATAAGCTTCATAGGGCTTCAATCTTCTCGAAGATTGATTTGAGATCGGGATATCACCAGCTGCGGATATGGGAAACTAACGTGCATAAGACAGCTTTTCGTACCCAATATGACCATTATGAATTTTTGGTTATGCCATTTGGATTGACGAATGTACTTGTCGCTTTCATGGATCTGATGAATAGGGTGTTTAGACCCTACCTAGACCAATTTGTTGATAATGTGCTGGTATATTCTCCTGATGTGCAGACTCACCAGACACATTTGAGAATTGTGTTAGAGACTTTGAGACAACATGAACTGTATGCGAAGTTATCTAAGTGTGAGTTTTGGCGGGAAGTGGTCACATTCCTTGGCCACGTCATTTCAAGCAAGGGAATTAAAGTGGACCCAGCCAAGATTGAGGTAGTTAATAGTTGGACCAGACCCAAGACCGTGACAGAGATCAGAAGCTTTTTGGACTTTGCTGGCTATTATAGAAGGTTCATACAGGATTTCTCTAAGATTGCAGCACCTTTGACCAGGTTGACACAAAAAGAGGTTCCTTTCATTTGGAACTGGCAATGCAAGGAGGGCTTTAATGAATTGAAGACTCGATTGGTCACATCTCTTGTTTTGACTCTACCCTTGGAGAGTGGAGGCTTTGCAGTATACTGCGATGCTTGTGGGCAGGATTAGGATGTGTACTGATGCAGTATGGGAGAGTTGTGGCGTATGCCTCACGCTAGCTGATGAACCATGAAAGGAATTATCCCACTCATGATTTAGAGATGGCTGCAGTAGTATTTGCATTGAAGATCTAAAGACATTACCTGTATGGTGATCAATATTCACAGACCACCGGAGCTTAAAGTATATCTTTACTCAGAAGGATTTGAATATGAGGCAGAGGAGATGGATAGAATACCTCAAGGACTATGACTTTAGCCTATCCTATCACCCTGGGAAGGCTAATGTGGTCTCTGATGTCCTGAGTAGACGCACTCACTTGATGGCCAGTCTGATGATTAATGAATGGCATATGCTGGAGGATTTGGTTGGGTGCAAACTGTTGAGACTGCCTCAGGGCCCTACTGGAGCTTGGGTAGCAAATATGTCTGTTCACCCAAGATTATTAGAGACTATTGTAGCTGCTAAGAAACTAGACCCCTTCGTGTAGGAAATTTGGGCAAAGCTAGAGGCGGGAGAGGCGCCTTGTTTCTCTGTTGGTGTAGATGGAGGACTCAAGTATGATCTGCATCTATATGTGCCTCAAGTGGAGGATGTGAACCAGAGACTACTTGATGAAGTCCATCGGTCTAAGTATAGAATTCATCCCGAGAGTACCTAGATGTACAAGGATTTGAATAGAAATTTTTGGTGGCCTGAAATGAAGAGAGAGATAGCTACACATGATATGAAGTGTGCAACCTGTCAAATGGTCAATAACGAACACCAGAAGCCTAGGGGAATGTTGCAACATCTGGATATTCCAGTTTGGAAATGGGAGCATGTATCAATGGACTTTGTGATAGGACTATCCAAGACCAGGAGGAAGAACGACATCATCTGGGTGATCGTGGATCGTCTCACAAAGTCAGCACATTTCTTACCGATGAGGGTGAAGCTCCCGTTAGCTCAGTTGGCAGAGTTGTATGTGGCTGAGATAGTCCGACTGCATGGGGTGTCGGTGTCCATTGTATCTGATAGGGACACCAGGTTTACATCTAAATTTTGAGGAACATTGTAAGAGGCTTTCGATTCCATTCTGCATTTTAGTACAACCTTCCATCCCCAAACAAATAGGCAAACTGAGATGACTATCTAGACCTTAGAAGACATGTTGAGGGCATGTACGTTGGATTTTAGAGGGAGCTGGGAAGATCATCTTCCGTTGATCGAATTCGCCTACAACAACAACTATCACTCTAGCATAGGTATGGCACTGTATGAGGTGTTGTATGACAGACCTTGTAGAACACCAACTTGTTGGGATGAAGTAGGCAAGAGACAGTTCGCGGGCCTAGAGATTGTGCAGCAGTATGTAGAGAAAGTGGACCTGATTAGGAAGAGTCTGGCGGCTGCATAAAGCAAACAAAAGAGTTATGCTGATCGAAGGCGTAGACCATTGGAGTTCTAGATTGGAGACTTCGTCTTCCTAAAGGTGTCATGTCCAAAATTTTCCACAATATTTTAAAACAATTAAATTACGAGAAAATTAAAGCCAAACAGTAAATATCTAACTACCAAAAATCTGTGTATGCGGCTATGAGACTCTAGACTATATACACTACACTAAACCAATCACATATCTGCACCTGCAAATCAAAACCACAAGGAAAACGCATGAGTGACATAAGTCACTCAGTACGCACCCTACGAAAATCGCGGAAAACAAAATTACAATCAATTTTCCTTTAAAAAATCATTTCGCAAACCATTTCTCAAAACCTCGTAGACCAAACCCACACCGGCCAAAACCACAAACTCGGGCTCTACTAGCCCAAAGCCACAAGTAAAGGCACTTAATGGCCAAAACCACACATAGTGAGTCGGGAAGCCCGACGCCAGGCAACCACACTCAAGCCACACACAATTCATCTAGGAGCAACCACGACGTTCTGCACTGCCACGGTGAAGCCACACTGTGCAGGAGCAATCATCGTCCCGCGATTCTCTTACATGGAGAAACTCACAAAGCCAACCCCTTCCTGGGAAGACTGTCCTGACACTCAAGACGCTACCAACTATGGGGCAAGTGTCCCACCCGCACTGGCCACCACAGGGTACGCCTCCTCACAGCATCCTCCACACACGGTGCTCAGGAGGGAGTGTCATACCTCCACACTCGACGACACCCGAGCCTCAGTGATAACGGCGACAACTGGAGTATCATACTTCTCCGTCATGTCACATGACACCTCAACCAGCGGACCACAACCCTAGCCTCGATACGACAGTCAAGGAGTCTCATGCTTCCAGGACCCGACGCCTTTCAGCCTCAAGTATCTCGGCCCCACACCTCAACCAGGGAGTCGCCCCTGACTACTTGAGAATGTCGTCACATTCCCTAGTCCCGATGATGCGGTCCCACACTGTCTCGGCCTGCACACAGAAAACTAGGAAAAACATTTTCCAAAACAAGCCAACTATTTTCTTGAAATCCATTTTCCAAATCATTTCCATATCTGTAAAAATTCATCAAAAACCTTGGAAAATTGGCGCGTCTGGTGTCCCAGGAGACCATCACTGATGACCCACAATCCTATCTCATAGGGACAAAACACAGCAATCCTGAAAGCCCTCAGAAAACACATTTTATCAATATATTTAGGCCAAGAATCGCATGCCGAAAACAGGTTCAGTATGTCGAAAATCCCTGATTCGGTAGACCGGTCTGAATCGGTCGACCGAATAGGGTCGACGGTCAATATTCAGGCCAAATTCGGTATATGGAAACAGGTTCGGTTGACCAAAATCTCCTGATTCTGGCGACCGTCCAAAATTGGATGACCAAATTTCGACAAGCGGACCAAAACTGATAGAAAAACGATATACCGAACAAAATCGGTATACTGAAATCCACTGATTCGGTATGCCGTTTCCGTTTCGGTATGTCGTATTCTGCGAAACCAGAAAACGACCCAAATCCTATCGTCCGAATCGCCCCAAATGGGACCTCCAATCGGACTCGCTAAACAAGAACCAAAATTGTTGCATAAAACGTAAAATGTAGACCCTCGAGTGTACTCCAAAACCTTACAAACAAAACTAAAATCCATACATCATGCATCAAGATATAAAATTGGAAAGGAAGAAAGGTCAAAAGGATCCAAAACACAACAACCATCATAAATGCCAATAAATTTGCTATAAATTCTCATAAAATCACAATAAACTCTAGGAAAGTAAAGTTTCCTAAATTCCATGCAATCCTAGCATTTTCTATCAATTCCGTGCTCTCTATTACATGAGGTGGAGATGCTTACCTGAAAACGCCTCCGGCGATCATCGACCGATCCCACGGCGAGCTCCAACGCAACCACGACCTCGCCACGACTCCAAGGACGCTCCACCCATGCTCCACCAGCCACCCATGCCACCATTGTCCTTCCGCTTCCCTCTCTCTCTCTCTCTCTCGCGACGTGTAACAGGGGAAGGAAATAGGAGAGACGAGTGGAAGATGAGGGGAAAGGAGAAGGGGCGAAGAAGGAGAAGTAGGGAGGAAGTAAAAGAGGGTGGGGAAGAGATGAGAGGTGTCGCCGAGGAGGAAGGGAAAGGAAGAAGAAGACGGCGATGAGCGACGAGGAGTGCAGTGCGGCCTATAAAGCCTGCGCCCGCAGTAGCTAAGAACGTGTTCATTTGCACATCTCAGCCACCGGTACACCGCACGAGCAACCAACCACTCCGCCCAACCACCAACCACAACCGACGGCCCACGAACACAGGCCCCATGTGGACCCCACACCTGTGCCCCACATGGTCCAACACCTGGGCCCTACAAGCACAATGCCACAATGCACAGTGCCAAGCCACGCACTGTTACACGCAAACAGAAGCCAACCCATGAGGCCCAAGCCTAAAAGCACAAAACCACACAACGGGCCTCGGAACAGTAACACCAGTCTAGGAATAAAATTCTTAAAATGTAAATAATTGCAAAATGAATTTTACGATTGTTACAAAAAGTGTCACCAACGAAGGACATTTTCTGGTTGAGAAGCGAGGAAAGCTGAGTTCTCGCTACGTTGGACCCTATAGAATAACCAGGAGGGTCGAGGAATTTGCCTATCAGTTGGACTTGCCTCCCGAGTTTTAGAGCGTGCACAGTGTGTTTCACGTCTCGATGTTGAGGAAGTGTTTGGCCACCGTATCTCAAGTGATTTCAGTCCAGTCGGGTGAGCTGCAGGAAAATTTGTCCTTGGAGGAGGACACTATGCAGATCCTTGATAGGAGGGAACAGGTCCTCAAGAGCAAGGTGTTGCCTCTTGTGTTGGTTCAACGGCAGCACGATGTCGTTGAGGAGGCTACTTGAGAACAAGAAGCGAACATGCTGTCCAAGTACCCCCATTTATTTGATCAGTGAATTTTGGGGACAAAATTCATTTGAGGGGGATATGATGTAACATCTGTGCTTGATCTTCCATTTAATGTAAAATCATGGAATTTGTTGTGTTAATTGAATGTGGTTTATTAATGAATAATCAAGGTTGTGTTTGTTGGTTGTGGACTCTCCTAGTACAATTGTGTTCTTGGTTTTTCCTTTTAGTGTGACTTCTTTGCCTTTATGGGTCGATATGTGCACCTTGGGACCCATGCTTGAGGATGAAACCCACTTGAGAAGTGAGCTTGGTCAAGGAGTCCAACCACGTGTGAGACTTAAATCCCATTTCTTCTCCACACCCATGACCCTGTCTTCCCATGCTCATGAGCCCTAGTGGGAGGGCTGCTTGTCCCGTCTCTTCCTCGACAGGGAGGTTGGGAGAGGTGGTCGACGAGATTCTGGGGGAGTGGCAGGCAAGGAGGTGGCGATAAAATGGGAGGCATGGAGGTGGAGGTGCACTGTTGCTGGGGAAGCTGGGAAAGAGAGTGGGGAGGCTTGAAGTGAGCCACGAGGTGGGAGGAGAACCGTGCGTCGGAGGAGATCATGCGAGCGGGGGAGGCCGGTGTCAAGCATCACCAGAGCGTCTAGGCATGCGAGGCTTGTCGAAGCCAGGTACGCGTTTCCCCTTCCTTCTTCCTTTCCTCAGTTAAGGCATGTTGAGGTTAATTGATAAATCATGGTTAATGAGGTAGAAATCATGAAAAAATAGGAAAAATATTGGGAATGAGATGTGTAACGTGTTTTTGTTGAGATCATGCTGATTCATGGTTGCTTCGTGGGGTTTTGCTAGTAATTTTGGATGCATGCTACAGTAAATCTCGTATGAGCTTCATGTCTTTAAGAATTTCTATAGAACGGCATGTTTAATGGTTTTGTGTTTGGATTAAGGAGTTCTGAAGTCACCCCATGTATTACTTGTTATTTATGTAGTAGATTAGATGGGTCCGCCCCTCACTCCCACTTTGGGGGAGAAGCGACGACATCAGCCGGCAAGGTTTTCTGCATTTGTTGAAAATGGTATGCCGAACAGGATTCAGTATACCGAAATTCCTCCAGATGGGTTCCCTAGACCAATAATTCGGACAATCGGGGTAATTCGGTCGATCGAATCATGGGATTTCGAAAGACAAGATGAAATCGGTCGACCATTCTGGTAGGGAACTGATAAATCTGATAAAGATTTGGGGTATCGAAATATTTCGGTCGACCGAATCGAGGATTTTCTGTCAGGACCCTATTTAGTATGTCGAATCAGGATCCAGAACTATATTGTGAATTGTTTTGTAAAATGTTAATAAATTGAGATAAATGCGGGAAAAATGTATAAGATGCATAGAAATGACTCATGAGATGTTGCATGCAAACATGTTGTTTTAATGATGCTTTCCATGAATTGTGAAACGTGAAATATGTGGAATACATGTGAACCCATGTGAGGGGTGAATGCACGGTACAATGAACCATGATTGGATGCCAATGTAAGTGATTGGTTTGAGAACCATAGATGAGAATTGTGGCACATAATGTGTGAGATTTATAATGAATTTTATGAATGAAAACTAGTTTTGTTAAATGATTTGTAATGAAAAACTACATGTGGTTTAAAAGAGATTTCCGAGATTTGTAAGAACCACAATTAGACCAGGGCTTGGCGACAGGGGTAGTGAGACATCTAGAGATGTCAGAGACGTGTCCTTGGTTGTGGTTGTCCAGTTACGGTCCGAGGTAGGAGCCTCGAGACTGTGATGGTACTATAGGACCCAGGGTACGGTAGACCAGGACTACTCTCAGTGTCGGTGCTGGTCGGGTCTGGGGTTAGAGTCCCCAGGTGCTTAGGCACCAGGACGTCGTGAGGACGCATTCCGTGTTTGTACCAGTGAGGGTACGTTTTGAGGTTGCAGCTAGAGCAGTTGAACTCCAACGCTTGGTGGTTCACCATGGCACTACAGTGTAGTCGGAGGTGGAGCCTCAACAACTGCTTGTGGCCAGGTCGATCGCCTCTGGCCAATGTGATGCGACCAGTTTTGAGGCATGGATTGAGATTTGTGTTGGACTAGTTCCTAGCCCTGATTTATTGTGATTTGTATTAGTGGATAGAATGGTGCTTTAGGTTGGGAAACTAGATGAAAAATGGTTTTCCTGATTTGTGCTTAAAGATTTGTTAATGAGCATGAGATTTTGAAAAAGAAAACAAGAGAAAGTTTTGAAATAGCATCCTCTACTGATTTTTACCGAACCGCGAGTGTTGGCTTTTGGACAGTTGTGGTGGTTTTCTCGAGATTTTCTAGCAATCCAAAGTTTTCCGTTGGTTTTGTTGTTGTTTTTGGGATGCGTACTAGGTGACATTCCTGTCACTCACGCATGATTTTCCTTTTGCTTTGTCTCAGGTGTTCAGGAGTCGGTGCAGTATTGTCTGGTGCATCTCATTTGAGCCACTTTCGCCACACACAGGTCTAGGTGTTTAACTTTATTTATTTAATTCTATTAATTTAGACTCAATTAGTTACTTTTAGGTAGTTCTTGTACTGTTGTGCAGCGCGAGAGCATCACACGTACTGTGTGGCTTAGACATCACTCACATGTGTTTTTATATGCTTTGTTTTTTTAGATGCTCATTTTGGAGTGCAGTCCAGTCCGTTATTCGTAGAT
This sequence comes from Posidonia australis, assembly GCA_024699735.1. Classification (NCBI taxonomy): domain Eukaryota; kingdom Viridiplantae; phylum Streptophyta; class Magnoliopsida; order Alismatales; family Posidoniaceae; genus Posidonia; species Posidonia australis. The sequence continues at coordinate 22,423 of JAMKQA010012279.1, forward strand.
GGGAGCCACCAGCTGCACACACAGGTTCTGGGTAGAATACAATTTATTTTCCTTGTTTTAGTACATTAATCCTAACTTAGTGACATAAATCCCCTAACATCCAAGTTAGGAGTGTTACAGGCGTGGACCTCTAAACCATCTAAATCGATTAACCAAACAGAATCATTTTTAGTACTTTAGTTCAATTTTTCAAATGTAGTACTTCGATTCGATTTGAAACATCTCCAATGGTTTGGTTTGTAGTTCTTGGAACGGTTTAACACACTTAAATTGATACAATAAGTTACATATGTACATTAAATATTTAAATCCAATATTAATATATATAATATACTAACATGTTACATTATATGGTACCATTATATTAATATATGTAACATACTTAGATTATATATATAAGAAATCTAATTAACGTTATATTAAAAGAATATAACTATATAAGGAATCTAAGATAATGTATCAACACCTTATTATTTCTATATATTTTATTAAATAATTAATTGATTAAATCACAAATCAAATTGAACCAAATCAATTTTGAGTGGTTCGGTTTAGTTCCAATATGCAAAATGGTTCGTTTTGGTGTGAAAATAGTTCAAACCAATCCTTATAGTTTGATTTGAAATTTTGCATAAAACCAAACCAAATCAAATCATATCCATTCCTAAATAAACATATAATGTATAATATTCAAATAAAACATTAGAGGATAACAATCAATCAAACACAAAAAATAATCAATAATGGTAAATTAATAATCTCTAAAAATAAACAAATCCTTTTTTTAATTAAAAAAAAAGTTATACATGAAACATACACGACACCAAATCAACAATATTAAGAAGATAGATTTAAGATTTCCTTTAAAAATGTAAAAGAAAATTTCTAGATTGTATGCCAAACCCATAACCAAAGCTATCATTGAGAATTTTACCAAGTGAATGATAACATTTATCGAATTTGATAAAGACTTACCATTATGATGCAGAGCCTACGTCACGCACAGTGATACACTACTAGAGCCTTATGAGATAAAAGACAATGAATTTGATAAACTACGAGTGGCTTATGAGATAAGATCGTCGTTATCTTATAATCAATTTAAAAAAAATAACGAAGAGAATCGAATCCCTTACACTTCCAACTGCTACGTCATCGCGTGTAGCACGCGATGGAGAGACGGTGCTTTCGCTCCCATCACGCGTGTATCGATGGTTCATCGGTGGACGGGCAGCAGCAGCATACGAGGCGCAAAAGCATCACGTGTACTGCACTGCACCGCACCACCAAATCAGTGGGCGAACAGCAAACAAATACCTGGTGCCCCTCTCCTCCACCCCTGTGTGCCGCCGCCAGGCCGTCAGTTCCTGTGTGCGGCTCCCCTCTACGTCGAAGTTTCCCGAAACTTTCATCCTCCCTCCCAGACAAAAAAGGCAACCTAAAAAATCTTTCCCGAAACATTTCTTCGCCTCTGGACCGGTTCTGGAAAGTGGGTCCACCGCCGATGCACTCACTGTACTCAGTCCTCCCTTCTTTGCCGTCAACGGGAGGATTTTTTTTTGTGTGGATAAATTCGGTTTGGGATTTGATTTGACAGATCATCTGAAATTTCTTATCTTGGGAATTGTTTATCCAATCGACTTTATCTTCCCTGGTCCACCACTGGTGGATGATTGTGCGGCTGAAGGACGGAAAGTGACGGTGACGTGCCAATGTCACAACCACATAACGATGACCGCGTTCATCTCGGCTTCGTCCATCTCTCTCTCTCTCTGTCTCTCTCTATAAGTACAACACCACTAGTGTTCCGCTTTTCAAACCCATAGATAACACAATCCAGACCCCAGTTCACAGCCACACACGCTCAAATAGCCCTCAACCGAACCAACTTCTCATTTTGCTCCTGTAGTTTTCGTCAAGATGTGTGGAGGTGCAATCATCTCCGACCTGATACCGCCGCGCAACCGGTGCTCTTCGAAACAGCATGTGATCACTGCCGCTGACATCTGGTCCAACAATGCTCCCCAGTTCCCTCTCGATGCCTATGAAACAAAGCCAGAGCCGGAAAAAGGTGCACGAGGTTTTTTTTTTTTTTTTTTTTGCTATAATAATTTCGTATTCCTTAGATCGTCATGGTTGTTTCCTGGTTGTGGTTGGGAAGTGAATGAGGTGGTGTTGTCACAGGGAAGAAGAGAGTTAGGAAGAACTTGTACCGCGGGATCCGGCAGAGGCCGTGGGGGAAGTGGGCGTCGGAGATCAGAGACCCGATGAAGGGTGTCAGGGTCTGGCTCGGAACCTTCAACACCGCCGAGGAGGCAGCCCGTGCTTACGACAAGGAGGCGCGCAGGATCCGGGGGAAGAAGGCCAAGGTCAACTTTCCCAACGACGACTCCTCGTCTTCTTCGCTGCCGCCACCTCCACCACCTCCACCAGTCCAACCTCCACAGCAGCACAACCAAGACTTCCAGAGGTCGTGGCCCGTGAGCTACAACTTCGCCGCTCCTGCTCCCGCAGCGAGCAGTGTGTACGCTTCCTCGCCGGCGACCGGGTCGCACGAGGTCGGGAGCTGCGAGAAGAGGATCCCGGAGGACCTTCTTGCCATGGAGTCTTACATGAAGTTTCTCGACGAGGAGCCATACATGGGTGGTCCGGGTACGCCGGCGTCGAACACGGTCGGGGCCGGTGGCGTCCAGGAGCCGCCTGCTGCTGCTTCTTCTCTGGAGCTGTGGAGCTTCGACGATTCCGACCCCATGACGACGGTGAACATCTTCTAAGAAAGAGAGTAAAAAGGATGTTGGTTGCCTTTTGTTGCTTGAAGGATCGCTTGATCTTTGTACATTTGGTTGCACTTGTCATCTGTTGTTTCTTTGATTGATTTCCTGGTGGCTTTTGCTGCTGGACCTTTTGTTTTCCAGTTTCTCGACTGGCGGTTTCTGTTTTACACATGACGTGTTAACTTCAATTTGTTTTGACAAGTTGCGGATATGACCAACAAATATGTCGAGTTCATCCCCTGATTTTCGTTTTTGATTTTTTTCATTGGAGTACGATTGTTGATCTTGACATTAGAGATGTATATCGTACGTGTGGATTTTGGGAGGAAAGTCAGCTGGAGAGGTATATTGGCGGTCCGATTATTATTATTGTTTTTTGCCATTCCCTGTACTTGGATATTTCCAGACAGACAGACATTACACTGAACTTTTGGGGTCAATGGAACCTTTTAAGCTTTCCTCTCTCTTGTTGTCGTTGTCGTGTTATCACCATCGACTCTCCACCTTCCTCTTAGTGTTGTTTCTGTCCCTCTTCATTATTGTCACCTCCTTCTCTTATGTCTCTTATATTGCTTCTTTCTCGTCGTTGCCTCTTGATTCCTCAAACGTGCTTCTTCTCTTCCGTGTACGCGTTGCTTGTCCGCTGCTACCTGCTTCGCCCTCTTTTCGCAAATTTCTCGTCCTGGCCGCAACCATTGGATACATCCAATAATGTCTCTTGCTACCTACGTCACCATCTCTACTACCTCTTCTTCCTTCGTCTCTCACTTACAGAACAGAATTCTGTGCTATAGATACCTATACAAAAAATTCTTCCGTTCTAGTATGTGACCTTCTTTATGGTTGCACAAGATAGAATCTCACCCTTGTGGCAATAGTAATAAAAATAATCCACCAAGTAAGAAAGACATTTGGAATGAAGTTCGATTTTTATTTTACAAATGCACGTGATACACTGAAAACTCTGAATTAAAAACAAATCAACTTAATCCGTGTTTTTGCTTTCATACGGAACTGTTGGTTTCAAATTTTTGTAGCATTTTGAACGTTCTGATTCCTTTATGGTGGTTTACATAACTAAGGAAATACTAATATTAAATACAAATTACCATTTTCAAAACTTAATCTGTGTTACAAGATCTTTACAAATGCACGTTTATATTTTAGAAGCTCTGAATTAAAACCGATCACCAAAATTAATACGTGTTGAACAATCTCTCTATACAAAGTATAAGACAACACTCCGAAGTATTTACTGATGCATGTGTATGCATCGGAAGTTCTGTACTAAAAACCACAATTAGAATATGCATGTTCTTCTCATCTGCAAATTGATTTCCTACCACCAGTCCACCATAACATGAAGTGTAGAATATTTATTACTTCGTCAGGAATTGAATAAGATATAAATGCTCTCGATTCGTAGCCTTTGGATGACTTTGTTTAGGAAGATTACCGACTGATCATCTAAGAAAAATATTTCATGCCAAAATAGCTTGCTTATACATATCGTCCTTTCCATCAGCTGGGGTATACCAATAGGAAGGTTGTCTTGCATCTTTCACTTCAGCTGATGTCAATACTTCAGCAGCATTCCAGAACCACGGGCTTAGATGTGGGGAAGATGAACCCGGGAGCATGACAGATCCCCAGTCCCTTAATCCTGCTTTCCCTTCATTCACTCTCCTGCGGAGTAATAAGCGACCAACATCTGCCCTGTTTATTTCAGAAATGGTCCTGATCACAATGGTGCACAAGAGTAGCACCAAGATGGCATCTTCCTCTGGTAGGAACTCCACTGCGAACAGTCTCCAGTTTATTAAAGCTGTGGCTTTACCATTTGGGTTTTCCGGCATGAACCTGACCAACGTCAAAAACTGCTCTTCTCGTTTCTCAAAATCTTTGTTGTCTGAAGAATCATTTACTTGGTATTGTAATTTCCTCCCTTTTAGTAGTCTCACCTGCAAAAGATTCACAACGTTTGCCATTTGTTTTATATAGCATCTATTGCTAGTCGTTAAAAAATTTTATTCCCCATATAAAATTGCTCTTTCCAAAATTTTGCCTTGAATTCGATAGTGGTACATATAGGCCATTGACATTTGAAAAATGCAAAGCATGAGCCTAATTAATGTGTTATATAGTGCATATCATGAAATACTGATCTTTTGCCAATGTTTCATTTAGATTTGAAATATTTATGAACTTAAATCATGAAATTTGATCAAAATAATCAATCAACTTTATGGAAATGCTCAGAGAAAACACAGATTAGAATCATGATTGATGCACAGCCTTGTCCTAGAGAGAGTCTTTCTTATACAGTGCAAGTACTGGAGTTTCTGCACCCAACAACCAGGCTCAAAATTTACATGGTTTTCATTCTCAATTTGTTTAGAAGAAGCAGCCCACTTACCACTTAATCACCAGACAATCTAGAAAAAGAAAAGGTACCTTAACAATTTCCTTTTAAAGATTAGTTTAAACAGAAGTTTGAATAAAATGTGAAATTCCAATATGATTCCCACTTCCACCATGGTATCATATGTGAAGCACCTAGAATTTTCAATTTCTCTTTAAGAAACTTAAAAGCATCCCTTGTTGGATGCCAGGGAGCACCATCTTCAACACAAGGTTCAACCCTATGCATAATCATTTAGGAAAAAGTTTATTATCTTTATTTATTTTAGATGTTTTAGATACATGTTTTGGTGCCTCATGTGATTAGTTAATTTCATTGGTTTTGAAATGTTAGTTTGTCTTGATCATGTTTTTTTACAAATATTAATGCCTATCCTAAGAAGATTGAGTTAAATATTAATGTCGTAAAAGTTGACATGCATTTTGTAAATGAACTCTGTTATTTATACTAGTTGGATTTATTACTTATAACTGAATTTCCTTTTTTGATTTTTGTCAGAGTACTGTTCCTTTTATTTCTGCAATGGGCAATCGAATGAAGGTTAAATTTGACAAGTATTGGAATATTGCAAGTATGGTTTTGTCATTAGCTTCTATATTGGATCCTCGTTACAAAATGAACACAGTTGAGTTTT
>JAMKQA010012280.1:0-36095 GCA_024699735.1 Posidonia australis
TATATATCTATGTATGTATGTATGTATGTATATATATATATATAGACACCTATATATAATATAAGTTTGTATGTATGTATATGTATATATAGATATATATTTATATATGTACATATATATATATATATATGTTTGTATGTGTATATACATACATATATATCTATACACACATACTTACATATATATATAATCTCGCACCATGTAAAAATCACCATCATATTTGAGCATGTGTTTTATCAACGTTATATTTGGTAATATGTGTGTTTTATTTGACATTTTCCTTGACGTTATACATGAAAAATATAGGTTAATCTAAACATCATATTTGAGAGTGCTTGATTACATATAATTTCTTTCTCATTTATTCTAGAATACACGTGCGATGATTGTAACGAGGTTCGTTTATGGTAATCAATGGACCCTTATCTGATGTGGTTTGGGTGAAGTTTGAACATTGAAAAAATTATGATAATACCTCGAGATGTGTTGAAAATTATAAATTCCATGTGGATTTAATAATAACACACAAATACACATTGAAACTATTATGATAGCCCAATGACACTATTAGGATACCACTGCATACCACTATGGCATCAAAAAAGAGGAGAAGCCTAATAGCACATAGACACCACTACGACAATCCAATGACATCACAATAATACTACTATGTAACAATACTGACACCATTATGTAGCAAGATAATGACAACTCTATGACATCAAATAACAGAAATAATACTTACCAAAAAATTACTGTACAACCATTAATGTAATTGAATCGAATATTTTTGTTGAATTGTAGCTGTCACGTCCCAAATTTTTCACAATAATTTAAACAAATTAAATTATGGGAAAACTAAAGTTAAACAGAAAATATCTAACTACCAGGAACCTGTGTGTGCGGCTAGGAGACCCTGATCTATATACACTACGCTATGCCAATCGCATGTCTACACCTACAAGCCAAAACCACAAGGAAAACACATGAGTGACCAAAGTCACCCAGTACGCACCCCATGGAAACCGTGGAAAAAAAACTATAATCATTTTCCTTTTAAATTCATTTCGCAAACCATTTTCTCAAAACCCCATAAATCAGGCCCACACCGGCCAAAACCACAAACCAGGGCTCTAGTAGCCCAAAGCCACACGCAAAGGCCCTCAATGGCAAAAACCACACACAGTGAGTCGGGAAGCCCGGCCCCAGGTAACCTAACTCTAGCCACACGCAGTCCACTGAAGAGCGACCCCATTGTTCTGCACTGCCACGGTGTGCCACCCTGTGCAGGAGCCAAACATCGTCTTGCGATTCTCCCACCTAGAGAACCCTTAGAAGCCAACCCCTCTCTGGGAAGGCTGTCCTGTCTCTCAGGACGCTACCAGCTACGGGGCACATCTCCCACCTGCACTGGCCATCACAGGGTACGCCTCCTCACGGCGTCCTCCACACACGGTGCTCAAGAGGGAGTGTCATACCTCCACACCCGACAACACCTGAGCCTCAGTGCTAATAGCGACAGTAGGAGTATCATACCTCCCCGTCATGCCACAAGACACGTCAACCCGTAGACCACAACCCTAGCCTCGAGATGACAATCAAGGAGTATCATACCTCTAGGACCCGACGCCCCTCAGCCTCAGGTATCTTGGCCCCCGACCTCAACAAGGGACATTGTGCCGACTACCTGAGAATGTCGTCACATTCCCTGGTCTCGACGACACGGTCCCACGTTGCCTCGGCCCGCACACAGAAAACCAGGAAATCATTTTCCAAACCAGGCCAACCATTTCCTTGAAATCCATTTTTCAAACCATTTTCATATCTTTTGAAAACTCTTCCAAAACCATGGCAAAACGGCGCACAGGTGTCCCAAGGGACCACCACTGATGCCCCACAATCCCATCTCACAGGGACAAAACACGGCATCCAAAAAGCCATCGAAAACACATTTGCAAACTCATTTGGGCCCAGAATTGGCATGTTGAAATCAAGTTCGGTATGCCGAAAGCCCCTGGTTCGGTAGACCGATCTGGATCGGTGGACCGAATCAGGTCAACGGCCAACACTCAGGCCAAATTCGGTATACTGTCCAAAGACGGATGACTGAAACTCGACTAGAGGACCTAAACTGACAGAAAAACGATATGCTGAGCGGAATCGGTATGTCGAAATCCCCTGATTCAGTTTGCCGTTTCCATTCAGTATGCCGAATTCTGCTAAACTAGAAAACGGCCCAAACCCTATCGTCCAAAATCACCCCAAATGGGACCTCCGATCGGACCCCCTAAACAAGCACCAAAAATCTTGCATAAAACATATGGTGTAGACGCTCGAGTCTACTCCAAAACCCAACAAACAAAACTACAATCCATTCACCATGCAACAAGATATAAAATCACAAAGGCAGAAGGGTCAAAAGGACCCAAAACACACCATTCACCATAAATGCCAATAATGCTCCATAAATACACAATAAATCACAATAAATTCTAGGAAGGGAAATTTACTTAGACTTCATGCAATCCTAGCATTTTCTACCAATTTTATACTCTCTATTACTTGAAGTGGAGATGCGTACCTGAGAAACGCCTTCGGCGATCTCCGACAGACTCCGGCGAGCTCTGGCGCAACTACGGCCACAGGGCACATGACGCGAGCTTCGCGCACCACCACGAGCAACCACAGTCCTCTGCTTCGCTCTCTCGACCTCTTCCTCTCTCTCGACGCGCACGCGATGTAGGGGGAAAACAGAGGAGGTAAGGGAGAATAGTGGAAAGGAAGAAGGGGAAGGAGAAGGAAGGAGAAGGAGAAGGAGAAGTGAGGAGGAAGGGAAAGAAGTTGGAGGAGGAGGAGGAGTAGCGCACCACCGAGGAGGAGGGGAAAGGGAAGAAGAAGGAAGGAGGAGACAGCGATGGGTGGCGAGAAGAAGTGCGGTGCGGCTTATAAAGCTTGCGCCCGCAGTAGCTGAAAACGTGCCCACCTGCACGTCTCAGCCACCGGCACACCGCATGAGCAGCCAACCACCAGCCACCACCAATGAGGCCAACGGCAAGCCTAAACCACCAGCCCACACATGTGGGCCCCACACAGACCCACACCCGGGCCCCACACGCACAGTGCCACAATGCACAATGCCAACCACGCACAGGAACACGCAAATAGAAGCTAGCCTACGAGGCCCAAGCCCAAAAGCACAGAACTGCACAATGGCCTCGAAACAGTAACACCCATCTAGGAATAAAATTCATAAAATGTAAATAATTATAAAATGAATTTTACGGGTGTTACAGTAGCTTATATTTGGCTTTAGATAATTAAGAGTAGAGGAGTCTATAAATGGCTATTCTCCATGAAAATCTCCAATTGTGGACCAATCATCCACATAATGGAAGGCTCCAACAAGGATATGGAGTAGACCAATAGTAAAAAAGTATAATGCAAGAAGAAACAAAATTAAATTCTTAACAACATCCTCATTTTTTGGTTTAGGTCTTAAGCTAGGGTTTTTAGGATTTGTTTAGGGTTTGTTAAGGTTTTTATGGTTTATTTTAGGGTTTTATAGTTTTGTTTGGTTTTTTAGGGTTTTCCTAGGGTTTTTAGGTTTTGTTTAGGGTTTTTATGGTTTTTATAGTTTATTTAGGGATTTATGTTTTTTTTTTGGGATTTTAGTATTTTCCTAGGGTTTTTAGGGTTCTTTTTGGGTGTTTGGGGTTTTTCTAGGGTTTTTAGGATTTTTTTTTTAGGGTTTTGTTTGATTTTTAGGGTTTTGTTTGATTTTTTAGGATTTTTAGGGTTTTGTTTGATTTTTTAGGATTTTTAGGGCCTTGTTAGGGTTTTGTCCAATTGCAAGCATATGGGAGTGTCTACAGTACCAAACATAATGATCAAACTATAAGTGTAAAGTGTTAGAGCACCCTGCATTGTTGTGGTAGAACTATCTTGTGACCGAGCGCTCCCTAGGTACAACCGCTATCTCTCAAGCGACTTGCTCAATTCTAAATTCCAAGTTTCTATTTGTATTGTCAATTAACACGTGGTAGCTACTTTCACTTACCGAACCCAACTCCCATGGAAAGGTCTCACAACCACAAACATTTGTCATAGAATAAGGGATCTTTAGTCCCTGTCATTACGATGTGCTCCTCCTCTCAAAGAAGGATCTACCATCTTGTTAGGTCTTGAGGCACTCTTGATGAGGTTACTTTCACATTAAGCAAATCTAACCTAGGTCACAACCTCAAAAACATGACCACACAATCAAACCATGAGACCATCCACAGATTCCAAAAAACCACGGAAATAATTTCATTTGAAACCACAAAAACACATTTTGGTAACTATGCATGTTCCAAAAATCACTAGACGTAATATTAAAGTAGGTTTCACAGCAAAAAACAACTATGCCCTATAATGCCCATCTGCAGTTCAGACTGAGCACTACTCAATCAAACTAGCATAATTTGAGTTATAAAACTCATATTAATTTGATTTAAAATGCATATGAAAGTTAACTCAAAAATCTTGATATAGTAGATTTTAAAATTAGGGGAGGAATTCGATGATTTTAGTAAGGCAATTCTGCAGAAGTTGGCTATGACTACTACCACTGTTGAAATGTGCTAACACGAAACAACAAGATCGTAAGCTGTAACAAATGATGTTGAAAGTCTCTTTTTAAGATGTTGAGAAGTCAGAAACCTATAGTTGTTTACTTGTTTAGAACTAGAAGAACTAATTTTGTTGTAGCCTCTTTTTTGTTGGAAAACAAAATGTTATTTTTAGTGATGGGTTGTAATTCACCCTGTATAGATGGATAGAATCTAAGTATTACAATTAGGCCCGCTACACATCACGTATTACGTTTGTAACACCTGTAAAATTTATTTTGTAATTATTTACATTTTAATAAATTTATTCCTAGACAGGTGTTACTGTTCAAGGCTCGTTGTGTGGATTTGTACTTTTGGGCTTGGACCTCATGGGTTGGTTTCTATTTATGTGTCCCTGTACATGGTTTGGCATTGTGTGTGTGGGGCTCGGATGTGGGTTCGTGTGGAGCCTGTGTTCGTGGGCCGGTTGGTGGGAGCGAGTTGGTGGTGTGAGTTGGTGTGCTTGTGTAGCTTGTGGTTGGCGGGATGTGCGGTTGTGCACACACTCAGCTACCACCTTGCATGGCTTTATAAGCCCATGCACGGCGGCCACGACCAGCTCACCCTTCCTCTCCTCTTCTGTCCCCTCTATTTCCCGTCCTGAGCACACCACCTTCCTTCCTTCCCTCTCCCTCCACCCGTTCTTTCTCTCCACCCACCTCCTCCTCTTTCCCGACTCTCTCGCTCTCTCTTTCACTCTCCCTTCTCCCTTGCTTCTCCCCTCCTCTGTTCGGTGTGCTCAAGGGCCGATGACAGTGTGTAGTAGTGTGCGGTGGTGTGTGGAGCTCCGGAGTTGCGTTCCAGAGGTCGAGGAAGTCCTGTGAATGTCGTGATCGCTGGAGTTAGTCGGAAGATCACCGGAACGCACATTACAGGTATGCATCTCCAACCCCTATAATAGAGAGCATGAAATTGGTAGAAATTCATTGGATTACATGGAATCTAGGTAAATTTACATTCCTAGAATTCATTGGGATTTTATGAGAATTTATGGTGGACTTATGGGCATTTATGCTAGTGGTTGAGTTTTGGGTCGTTTCGACCCTTATACCTTTGCGATTTTATATCTTGATGCATAGTGAATGGATTTTGGTTTTGTTTGTTGGGTTTTGGAGTAGACTCAAGGGTCTAGATCTTATATTTTATCCAAAATTTTTCGTTGTTATTTGGGGGATCCGAATGAAGCTCCCACTTTGGGCGAATCGGAGCTCCCACTTTGGGTGATTTCAAACAGTAGGGTTTGGGCCGTTTTCTGTTTTTCACAGAAATTAGCATACCGAAGAATTTTGATATAGCGTTTTTCTGTCGGTTTAGGTCCTCTGATCAAAATTCGGTCGTCTGATTTTGTATGGTCGACCGAATTAGTGGATTTCGGTCGACCAAATCATTTTTGGTATATCGTTTTTAGCCTGAGTGTTGACCGTTGACCTGATTCAGTCGATCAATCCAAATTGGTCTACCGAACTAGGGATTTTCAACATATCGAAGTTGTTTTGGCATGCCGAATCTTGGCCCAAATATGTTTATAAAATGTGATTTCCGATGGTTTTCTGGATTGGTTTGTTTTATCCCCTTGTGGTGGGATTGTGGGCCATCAGTGGTGGTCCCTTGGGACACCTGATGTGTTGTTTTCATGAGGTTTTTGGAAGAGTTTTCAAAGATATGAAAATGGTTTTGAAAATGATTTCAAAGAGATGAGTTGGTAGATTTGGAAAATAGTTTTCCTAGTTTTCTGTGTGCGGATTGAGACAGTGTGGGACCGTGTCATCGGGACCAGGGAATGTTACGACATTCTTGGGTGGTCAGGCACGACTCCCTGGTCGAGGTCGAGGGCTGAGATACCTGAGGTTGAGGGACGTCAAGTCTAGGAGCTATGAGACTCCTTAACTGTCGTCTCAAGGCCAAGGTTGTGGTTCGCGGGTTAAGGTGTCTTGTGGCATGACGGGGAGGCATGATACTCTTGCTGTCGCTTTGACCATGCCAGTGGAACCTTGCACAGCTCTCCAAGGTGCGTGGAAGCACATGAGGAGTCCTGATATGGTCACAGTGAAGATGGTGAATCCAGAGAAGAAGACTAGACTCGAAAACACCAAGGGAAGATAAGAAAAGGATAAGGGAAAGGAGTCACCACCTAGTCTTTTAATGGAAAGACGAGGAAAACCAAGCACAAACGAAAACCTAAAGAAATTAAGGCGAAGAAAAGAAATGTATGCTCCGTACCTACTGGATGTAGTGCACAAATCAATGCGGGTTAGATAAAGGATAAGGATTCTTGTTACGCATGGGGAAGGGGTTAAGCACCTCCATGCCCCCGAAGAACTCAGTCTTTCTAGGTTTCCTGCTTGCTAATGGTTTATTGTATGTATGTTTGTCAACTCCGAATGCACATGCCTAAGATGACCATGAAAACATGCCAAATCAAAGAGAAGAAGTGAATAAAAAGGAAAAATGATAATCCAAATGCCACTTTACAGTATGCCCTTGGGGATGAGGAAAATCATGAAAATCGGGAATACTCGGAAAGCGTCACGTAAATTGACGGAAACCCGAAGAAATCCGAGAAAATCAAATTAGAGAAAATAATCCTCATTCGGGTCAATGTCGGCATTGTCAAGCCTATTAATGTACACCTTCGGGCAATGGAAATTCAAATTAAATCAAAATCGTGAAAAGTCAGAAGAAATTCGAGAAACGATGTGTAAATAGAGTTTGAAATGAGTTGGAAATGTGTGCATGATGCAAGGAAGAGGACATGAGAAAATATGCATGAAAAATGGGAGCAAAATGTATAAAATGCATGTGTGAGTGAAAAGTGTAAATTCCAAGAGCTTTTGTGCAAAATTCACATATTCTGAATGAAAGCTGAAATTTTGAGGCTAAATCAGCAAAAATACTTAAGAAAACATTCTTTATGCAATTTGGAAGAAGTTAGGGGTTAAATGTGCAAAACTGTGCATTTTCGGTCAAAATCAGGATTCCTAGGGTCCAATCTGTAAATTTGCCATTAAAACATGTGTTTAAAACAATTCTAAATTAATTCAAGGTTAAATGTGCAAGAAAATGGACTTAAGTTTGAAAACTTGAAGTTTCAGGGACTACTTTGTAATTTTACCCTAGAAAGTATGCATTCAGTGTGAAATCAATGAAATTCAGTGTTTAAAATGCAATTCTGGACACATTTGAGTAAATATTTAAATTCCAAAGGTTTAATTTGCAATTGTGACTGAAAATCATGCATTCAGAACAATTTTAATAATGTTCAGAGCTTTTTGTGTAAAATACTGGGCTTAAGGATGAATTGAAAGCAAGTCAGGGGTTTATGCCAAATATTAAAGCTTAGAAAACATTAATAAAACTTTACAGGGGTTCCACTGCAATTTCACAAAACAAATCATTATAAAAATAATTAAAAAAACTAGTGCAGGGACCTAAATGTAAGAAATAAGGACCTATGTGCAAGGAAAGAAAAAGGTCTGATGTTTTTTTTAAAAAGAAACCTATTATTATTATTATTATTTTTAAAAAAGACGACGACCACCAGCGACGGAGCTTCGCCGTCGACAACCATCTGGGATGTCCTTCCGGGGCATCCCGATACCTGATCTGACATCAAAGCTCACTGGGAGCAAGAAAGAGAGGAGTGGAGCTCATACAACGGCTCCGATGAAGCTTCAAACGGTCGGAAGTGGCTGCCCACCTCCCTCGCCATCGACGCAGCTTCGGTGACGGCGCCGAGGAAGAAGGTGGCTCGGGAAGCAACGGTGCAGTGGCTTTGGACTTCCGGAGGGTTGAGGGCGAGGAGAGGAAGCTTTTCCTCCATCTAGAGGCTCGAAGCACTTCGCTCTTCCACCTCCCGATCGAGTTGCAGTGGCGCTCCTGTGACGACGGCTGTTGGAAGGAATCGGGGCTCGATTCGTGATGTTGGAGCCTCTGGTGGGTTGGAGGAGTGCTGGACAACATTTCCCAGGGGTCAGAGGATCGCTGCGAAGCGTGGAGCACCGGATCGCGTTACTACAACCCTTCTTCTTCGACGACAGCGAGCACGACTCCGTGAGCTGCTCCTAGCGGCTTCCACAGTGGTTGAATCGGCGTCCAGAGGATCGGCAAAACAAGAGGAGGTTCGTCCTAACCAAATGGAGCTTACTAGGGCACGAATCGTTCACTGGAATCGTGGCCCCACCTATGTTACCTGAAAATCACGTCCGACGACCCAAGAAAACGTGATTCCGGCCAAGGTAGCCACCTGGTGTTGCTGGAATCGGTTGGGGAAGAAGGAGAAGGACCTAGCGAACCAGTTTTGAAGGAAATTGAAGTCTGACGGGAGCTTACTTGAGCTGGCAGGGAAGATGACCATCGAAGGTCACTAGAGCTCGTCGGAGATGGCCTGAAACTTGATTTCTTCCTCTCTCCGAGCTTCCTCTCTAATCCTAGACTTCTCTGGTTGCTCTGGTTGAGAGAAAACTCCTTGGTGGCTCTCCTCTCACTTTTTCCAAGTTTTTTCTCTCCTTTTTCTCTTCCTTTTTCTCCTGCAAATGGGGGGGAGGGGGTATTTATAGGCTTGCAATGGCTAGGTAGGTTATTATGGTTAGAGTGGGAAGTGGTTAAGGTTGTTAAGGTGGAGTGGGAAGTGGTTAAAGTTGTTAAGGTAAAGTGGGAAGTGGTTAAGGTTGTTATGGTGGAGTGGGAAGTAGTTATAGGTTGTTAGGGTTTGAGATTTGGATTTAAGGTATGATTTAGGGTTTTAAATTATGGTTTTGAACTAATCCTAGGGTTTTGGACTACTTCTAGGGTTTTGATTTAGGTTTTGGATTTTATTTAGGGTTTTGAACTAATCCTAGGGTTTTGGATTAATTCTAAGGTTTTGGATTTTATTTAGGGTTTTGAACTAATCCCTAGGGTTTTGGATTAGGTTTTGGATTTTATTTAGAGTTTTGAACTAATCCTACGATTTTGGATTATTTCTAGGGTTTTGGATTTTTTTAAGGGTTTTAAACTAATCGTAGGGTTTTGTATTATTTCTATCGTTTTGATTTATGTTTTGGATTTAGTTTGAGGTTTTGAGTTAGTTTTAGAGTTTTGTACTAGGGTTTAGGTTTAGAGTCTTATTGCAAGCATGTGGGGTGTCTGATGCCCCTCCCTGAGCGAGGTCGGAGTACGAATGGAACAGAGGCCGATGCTCAGGGTTGACAAAGACACCCCGCCCCTTCTTACTAGGAAAAGGGAATAGGAGGAGGAGAACATTGCTTCTTGAACACTCTCTGAAAAATCAAAATGCATAAAGTTATTGGTCACGTGCACCAAATAGTTTGGGTTATCAGCCCGCTTCGGACATTGTAACGGTTGTCGACTGGGTATTTCAGGCTACCAACCCAAGAGAAAGGGCACAACAGGATACCAGACCTGCTGACCACCAGGATAGACGCCTTAACAGGTGTCCCTCGGGTAGTCTAGGGTACTGTTTCATACAAGGAGGTTGGTGTAATCCATCTGAAGCCTGACCAAAGGGGGCACCATCGATACCAAACTCTCTGAGCAAGAATCGAATGGGGCATGGTAAGTTTCGGACCTACCGATCAAGAGATGATGTGGTAAGTTTTGGACTTACCGACCAGAGGAAATGTGGCAAGTTTAGGACTTACCAACCAGAAGGGAATATGGCAAGTTTCGGACTTACCGACCGAGATCGAGAAAGGATATGACAATTTTCAAACTTACCGACTGAGAGAAGATGTGGCAAGTTTCGGACTTACTAACCAAGAAAGGATATGGTAAGTTTTGGACTTACTGACCGAGAGAGGATATGGCAAGTTTCGGACTTACTGACCGAGGGAAGATGTGGCAAGTTTCGGACTTACCGACCGAGAGAGAATATGACAAGCTTTGGACTCACCGACCGAGGGAGGGTATGGCAAGTTTCGGACTTACCGACCAAAAGAGAATATGACAAATCTCAGACTTACTGACCAAGATAGAATATGGCAAGTTTCGAACTTACCGACCGAGAGAGAATATGACAAGTTTCGGACTTACTGACCGAGAGAGAATATGGCAAGTTTCGGACTTACCGACCGAGAAATGAATATGGCAAGTTTTGAACTTACCGACTGAGAACAAGATATGGCAAGTTTCAGACTTACCGACCGAGCGAGAATATGGTAAGTTTCAGACTTACCGACCGAGAGAGAATATGACAAGTTTTGGACTTACCGACCGAGAAAAGGATATGGCAAGTTTCGGACTTACCGACTGAGAAAGGATATGGCAAGTTTCGGACTTACCGACCGAGAGATAGCTGGATGTGGCAAGTTTCAGACTTATCGATCGAGAGAGGATGTGGCAAGTTTCGGACTTACTGATCGAGAGAGGATATGGAAAGTTTCAGACTTACCGACAGAGAGAGGATGTGGCAAGTTTCAGACTTACCGACCGAGAAAGGATATGGCAAGTTTCGGACTTAACGACTGAGAGAGGATATGGCAAGTTTCGGACTTACTGACCGAGGGAGGATGTGGCAAGCTTTGGACTTACCGGCTGAGAGAGAATATGGAAAGCTTCGGACTTACCGACCGAGGGAGGGTATGGCAAGTTTCGGACTTATCGACTGAGAGATGGCAAGCTGACAGATGCCCATCGAATAGTTTGGGATATTAGCGCAAAGGTGAGTTGACGGACTCATTACCGGATAGTTAAGGTTATCAGTCCAAAGGTGAGTTGACGGACTCATTACCAGATAGTTAGGGTTATCAGCCCAAAGATGAGTTGACGGATTCATTACCAGATAGTTAGGGTTATCAGCCCAAAGGTGAGTTAACGGACTCATTGCTGGATTGTTAGGGTTATCAGCCCAAAGGTAGGGGTGCGACAAGATATTAGACTTGTCAGCCGAAGGGGAAAAACTTACCAAACGGGACGAGCTCTAGTCCTCGCACGAGACCTAGAAGAAAATGAAAGCAAGACTTGTTTGATTAGAACAAGTCTAGTAGAGCTGATGTTGCCGAAATTCATCCTTTTGGAGCGAATTCGGGACAGGAACACCTAAACCTTGTCCGAGGTCTAGATGGAAACAAGACTTGCTCAAGTAGGGAAAGTCCAACAGAGTAGGCTAGATTTCGCCCTACCTGGTACAGAAGTTCGTGAAGACTTCATTCGTCCAGGCTTAGGCAATAAAACGAGATACTCGACTATTATCTGGGTGGTCCCCAGTGCCAAGTCGGCAAGCAGAAGAAAGCTGCAACCTGAACCAGTTAAGCACATGTTGTCGCAATGGCGATTTCTACTCCGCATCAACCATAAGAAATCAAACAAGCTGGCCAGAAGTGTTCCAATGAATTTTATTACAACAGTCAACGAAGTGATTACATGCATGTCAACTTGTAATAAACCAGTAGCATAATGCAAATGTCAAGAGCCTATGTCATCTCTAGATCTCTTCAAGCTTGAAGCTTTGGTAAAGAGCGTATGGCTCGGAGCAGCGCTGCAGATTGGCCAGGTTTCTTTGACTTCAGCTTCATAATCTGCTGTACAACCTTTCCCCTCTATGACTGTGAGATCTTTTGATTGTATGGAGCCACTAAGCAGGTGAGACAACTCCTTAGTCATAGCATAAGAACTCAGGAGGTACTCTTGGAATTGGGTTGGCATTTGCCCCTAAACAAGGGAATCTTGCTGATAGCCAAACTGCTGCATCACACGGACTGGGTGATACTCCACTCCACCAGTCAGCCTCGGCAGGACGATAAGTTGCATATTGACTGTGTTGAAGAAAGCTTCAAAGTTATGAGTGGCTGAAGGAATGATGCGCCAGATGACTTTGTCTTCTATCAAGCTTTCTAACCGCTCGTACTTTTTCTGAACTGAGGTGAGCATGCGTGCATGACCACTTTGACAGTAGGATTCGAAGGCCGACCGTTGCAAGTGTAAGACTTCTACACCCAAATGTGCAGCCAACCATACCTGTACGAAAGCTCTACAGCCATAAAAGTGCTGGCAGCGTCGCAGTGACTAGTCCAGAGCCTGGTATGTTTCTACCAAGATAACTAGGGCCAAGTCTATCCGACGAGTAACCATCGCGAAGGCAATCTCGGCGAACTCAATGTTCACGATCGTACGACCATGGCTGAAAACCAACTCTCCTAAGAATCGAACAACAAAGCCTTTCAACCATAGCTCATCGCCCAAGGAGGTGCACATCCAGGACACCTTATCAAAGTAAGCCAGTTGTAGCATGGGAGAATGCCCGTCTGAATAGATAAGTTGACGACCGCAATCACTGGTTGATAGGCCAATCAGCTCACTCAAGACTGAGGAATATCCATCGCGCTGCATAAACATGGTTGGTCCCAGGAACTTCTATAGACAGCATACTTTGTGGACCTCCTCCAAAGTAAGGGTCAATTCGACTCTCCCGAAGAGGAATACATGATGGGCTAGCTTCCAGAACCGAGCAGCTGCACACGGAAGTATTGAGAAACCTCCACCTTTGCGATATCCAGAAGCTTTGAGGAGATCCCCTAAGTCTATAGCTTGTCGTGATCACTTTCTGTTAACTACCCAATCCATGCTTGGAGAACATTTGAGCAGTGTATGGGCATAACCATCGTAGGGAAACTCATGACTCAACCTCTCAGTGTGCCTGACAATCTCCTGCAGAAGAGAAGACGATCTCCTGACTCCCTCGTCGTCGACGTAGCTCCAGTGATGACGTTGAGGATGAAGGTGGCTCGGGAGGCAACGATGCGGTGGCTTTGGACTTCCGGAGGGCTGAGGACGAGGAGAGGAAGTTTTTCCTCCATCTAGAGGCTTGAAGTGCTCCACTCTTCCACCTCCCAATCGAGCTGCAGTGGCGCTCTAGCGACGGTGACTGTTGGAAGGAATCGGGTCTCGATTCGCTATGCTGGAGCCTCTGGTGAGTTGGAGGAGTGCTGGAGAACATTTCCCAGGGGTCAGATGATCGTTGCGAAGCGTGGAACGCCGGATCGCGTTTACTGCAACCCTTCTTCTCTGACGACAGCGGGCGTGACTCCAGCGAGTTGCTCCTGGCGGCTTCCACAGTGGTTGAATCGGCATCCAGAGGATCGACGAAGCAAGGGGAGGTCTGTCCTAAACAAATGGAGCTTACCAGGGCAAGAATCGTTCACTGGATTCGTGCCCCCACCTATGTTGCCAGAAAATCGCGTCTGGTGACCCAAGAAAACTTGATTTCGGGCAGTGTAGGCACTGAATGCTGCTTGAATCGGTTGGGGAAGGAGGAGGAGGACCTAGGGAACCATATTTGAAGGAAATTAAAGTCTGAGGGGAGCTTACCTGAGCTGGCAGGGAAGATGACTGTCAAAGGTCGCCAGAGGTTGCCGGAGCTCACCATAGATGGCCTGAAACTTGATTTATTCCTCTTTCCGAGCTTCCTCTTTGATTCTAGACCTCTCTGGTTGCTCTAGTTGAGAGAAAACTCCTTAGTGGCTCTCCTTTCCATTTATCCAAGTTTTTTCTCTCCTTTTTCTCCCCCTCTTTCTCTTGCAAATTGGGGGTGGGGGGATATTTATAGGCTTGCAATGGCTAGGTAGGTTATTATGGTTAGAGTGGGAAGTAGTTAGGTTGTTATAGTGGAGTGGGAAGTGGTTAAGGTTGTTAAGGTGGAGTGGGAAATGGTTAAGGTTGTTAAGGTGAAGTGGGAAGTGATTAGGGTTGTTAAGGTGAAGTGGGAAGTGGTTAAGGTTGTTAAGGTAGAGTAGGAAGTAGTTATAGGTTGTTAGGGTTTGAGATTTGGATTTAAGGTTTGATTTAGGATTTTAAATTAGGGTTTTGAACTAATCCTAGGGTTTTAGATTGCTTCTTGGGTTTTGATTTAGGTTTTGGATTTTATTTAGGGTTTTAAACTAACCTAGGGTTTTGGATTAATTCTAGGGTTTTGGATTAGATTTTGGATTTTATTTAGAGTTTTGAATTAATCCTTGAATTAATCCTAGGGTTTTGAATTAATTCTAGGGTTTTGGATTAGGTTTTGGATTTTATTTAGGGGTTTGAACTAATCCTAGGGTTTTGACTTATTTCTAGGGTTTTGGATTAGGTTTTGGATTTTATTTAGGATTTTGAACTAATCCTAGGCTTTTTGATTATTTCTAGGGTTTTGATTTAGGTTAGGGTTTTGAGTTTGTATTTGGATTTTGTACTAGGGTTTAGGTTTAGAGTCTCATTGCAAGCATGTGGGGTGTCTATAGTCGCTGTGAGCATTGAGGCTCGGGTGTTGTCGGCTGTGGAGGTATGACACTCCCTCCTGAGCACCGTGTGTGGAGGAAGCCGTGTGGAGGAGGATCCTGTGGTAGCCAGTGCGGGTGGGACACGTGCCCCGTAGCTGGTTGCGTCCTGAGAGACAGGACAGCCTTCCTAATGAGGGGTTGGCTCTGTGAGGGTTCTCTAGGTAGGGAGAATCGCGGGACGGTGATCGCTCCTGCATATGGTGGCTTCACCGTGGCAGTGCAGAACGCTGTAGTCGCTCCTCAGTGGACTACTTGTGTCCTGAATTTGGTTGCTTAGTGACGGGCTTCCCGACTCACTGTGTGTGGTTTTGGTCATATAGGACATTTGCTTGTGGTTTTAGGCTAGTAGAGTCTCGGTTGTGGTTTTGGCCGGTGTGGGCCTGGTTTGAGAGATTTTGAAAAACTGGTTTACGAAATGAATTAAAAAGGAAAATTAATTATAGTTTTGTTTTCTGTGGTTTTTCTTGAGGTGCGTACTAGGTGAGTTCTGTCACTCATACGTTTTCCTTGTGGTTTTGATTGGTAGGTGTAGGCATACGATTGGTTTAGCGTAGAGCATGTAATCAGGAGTCTCGTAGCCGCACACACATATTCCTGATAGTTTAATATCTTCTTGTTAACATTAATTTTTCTATTGTTTAATTTATTTTAAATTATCGTGAAAAATTCTAGATGTGACAACGTTAGTATGAAATGAAGGAAAGAACTGTGATATTATTATTTGACCTCTTAGATGTAGTTGAGATTTATAAAAAAAATATCGTTACTCTGGGTTGATTGTATATTACGCTTGTAATCAGGATAGAAGAACAAGATGACCATATGGTGCATTCGATACACGAACTTCAGCTCCCAAAGAAACGAGAAGCGTTGGAGATAGGATTTAGCTGTTTCTTGCGGCTAAAAGCTTCATAAAGAAAACCCTCTCTTCAAGAGTCGGAAGTGGAAGTGGGAACGACTTTTGGAAAAAACAGTTGGGTGGCCTTCGAGCTTCCTGCACGGCTTCTGCACGAGAGACGTTAGTGAGAAGTGGTACCCAAACGAAGCCTGTGACAACTAGAAAAAAAAAAAAAAAAGGAAGAAGAAGATGTGTTTACACTGATATCCTTGTACATATACGTGTTTCTTTACCTATCTTTACAGGTCTCTTGTTCCGATACAATATTAATCCAACCACAGACGGACCGCACTGTGGTTCAGCTTGCATTCACCCTGGACCGCATGTGATCACTGCTCTATCATAGTAACACTTGTAAATTACTATTTCTTGTATTTGTATATATCTTTTCTTGTCGAGAAATCATATCGTGATCACTGTCGTTCTCTCCTATTTTTTTTTTAAATCCTTTTACTTTTAATATACTTAAGAAGAAAGATAAGTGAAGTGTTAAGATTTTCCCCTTCCCCCTCCTTCCCTCCCCACTCTCTTAAGTTTTTATGTCTAAAAAGCCCTCCCTTGTATTGCTAAACTTATTAATTTGGGTCGTGTGTATAAATATATATGTATTACACGTATAAGTCAAATTTAAATATGACTCATTTAATTATCGTGTGCTTAATAATAAACTTAAACACGAACTATCTACTGTCATGCATATATACATGATATGACCTGCTATGTCTAAACATGTTCATTTAATTATAGTGTATCTAATACTAAACACAAACATGAACGACCTGTTGTCATTTATACATGACACGACTTGTTATGTATACGTTTAGATCTACTGTGTTATTTTGAAGCAATAATGACCCGATTGACACGTTTATTACACAATTAGTTGTTTAGTACATGTCCACACGTTTTGTACATGTTTAGTACACGTTTAGTATAATAATGTTAAATAATCCTAAGTCCATAACCATGATTACTGATTAGTATAGTAATGTTAAAAAAATATTAGTATAATCAGGTTAAATCTACTAAAATAATGTTAAATAATTACTAGTATAATAATATGTACTTGATGTATACTAAACAGGTAGTTATGAACTATATAAATGATTAGGTAATGTGTAATTATCATGTACTTATTAGGAAAACGACTCGTTTGATAATCGTGTTTAGCAGGTAGACACGCTAAATATGTGAGACATGAAACACAGTTATAACAGATTGTGTTATCGTGTTGTGTAAAAAATAGACATGTCTACTCCTAACTTCCCCACTATATCATTGTGAAAACTTATATTTGTAGGAGTATAAGTACAAATGTGTCCATGTTTCTATCATACTAAGATTGTGTTTGTTTCAAATTCAAACATCCATTTTCTAACATGAATCGTTGTATAATAAGATTCTGAACCAAATGAGAAAACAAAATAAGCTTTACTATAAAAGTTAACATAACTTCTGCTATTCAAATTTGACAGAAGCTAAAAGTTAATGTGTGAGCTTCTAGTTAGAAGATAGATTCTGTGAAAAAATCATAAATCAGAAACTAAACCAAACACAACCTAAGAGAAGAGGAGAAGTGTCTAGCACATTAATGAAAGGCTTAAATTACTCATATAACAACCTTAGAACCATAAACAAAAAAAAATTTAATATCACGTTTTAAGAAATAATGATCTTATTTTTGAATGAAATCTGTTTTAGAATCAAAGTATATATTTTATTAAAAGAATTAATCAACCAATAATAGGAATTAACTTAATATAGGAGTGTTTGAAGCCCCTTAATAGATTAGATAAGTTTGAATTAAATTTTTTACCAAAAATGTAAGGAAACATAAATGTAGTAGTTTTTCTAATGAAAAATGAATGACATTGAGATTTCATAGGATCCTTATCAATATTGTTGCATTCATTCTATCAAGATAAATGATATTTTATTTTTCAAAAGATTTATATCTTAAAAACATATCATGACAATACACATGTACAAATTCTTCCACATTTCACTAGTACGTCAATTGAAAATACATATTCTAAAGGATTTTTGTGTGTGTCAATTGTTAAGATCTATAGACTATACTAGAGAGGGTGAATATTAAATTTAAGGATAATTAGTAATTTTCAAAACGTATTTCACAATTTCAAGCAAATAACAAATGAAAAGAATTGAGCAAAGAAATTGAAACTTAAACTATAAACATTCAAAGAAGGAGATGAGAGAAATTGAAGTGCAAGAAATACTTATAGTAGTTCGACCTCCCTGACTTACTCCACTATTCAAGAACTCCTCGAGAATTTTCCTATTCGATCTTGATTCCTGCCCAAGATCCTACCACTATAATCTTTGACAAATCTTCGCTAAGTTGTAATACCTCGAACCCGGACACGTTACCTAAATCATAGGCAAAATCACATTAATTACAGTAAAAATTAAATAACTGTAACTAAGGCTCACCTCCAAGAAACAATGTGCGGCTAGAAGCTCCGACTCCGACATCGGAACTTGACTGCACTCAACTGCACCTGAAAACCAAACAAACACGCGTGGGTGACATCTAAGTCACCCAATACGCGCCCCAAACTCACAAACCACAAAAAACTCTGTAAAACCAGTAAAACTCAGCTTTTTAATTTCCAAAGTTTGGTTTTCTTTTAAAAATCCATTTTTCCTTTTAAAACATCATTTCCTTTTTCTCTATGTTTGAAATCACTTGGGAATTTAATCCCAAATCCAACCTCTTTTCAAAACCTATCTTTCTTTTCTTTTCAAAACATTTGGAAATTCATTCCAAATCATATTCTCTTTCAGAAACACATATTTTGCATTTTCTTTTAAAACTTTTGGAAATCATTTTCCAAAACATGCCTTTTTTTTTAATACTTGGGATTTCTTCCCAAAACCAAAATCACTTTTAGAACTCATATTTTTGACTAGATCCAACCTAAAACACAATGCCTCTTGGGCTAAAAACCAAAATCATAAAAACTAGATGGTAACTGGTTAAAACATAATTCTTGTTTTATTCTAGGATTTTAGGACCATTCATAAGTCAAATCCCAGATAAACCACATTTCTTTTCATTTCTCAAAAGCACATTCTTTCCTTATTCATTTCCACTTTTCTTTACTATTGTTACCTTGATCAGGGGTAACCAGGCACACAAGCAGTAGGCGAAGACATCATTTCTCCTATCTCCCTATACTGCCAGGGTGAAATTCCCCGTACGGGGTGCCACCACCTTGGCCAACCGGCCTCAATCTTTTTCATATATGCACGGGGATACGTCTTTGTCTGACGCCCCATCGGTGATCCGAACAACTTGGTACAACGACCCAAGCTCATCCTACACCGTCGATGATCTGAACAACTAGGTTCAATAACCTAGGCTCAGCCTACACCGTCACGAGCTCGGTGACCCAAACAACTAGATTCAACGACCCAAGCTCAGTCTACACCGTCTCAAGCTCGACAACCACAGTCGTGTCTGGCAACTGGTTTCATTGGAACTGCATACTCCTACCATGTTGTCGACACCAACCTCCGTGGTTCCTTAACACATTTTTAGTATTCCATTTTCAAAACTCTTTAAGCATTTCTTTTCAAAATCATTTCCATTTCATTCCTTTTTATTGTAGGAATCTGTTCCCATGCAATACTTGACCCTCTACTAGGGTCCCAACTCAATTCTTGAAAAACCATGTGTTTTAAAATCACAATTGGGTTTCATGCCCAAAACCGTACACAATCAACCATTTTATTCATTTATAGGGTCTAAAACCCAAAACCAAGTCCAAATCCACTTATTTGGCTCCATGTCATTTACGTGGGGAAAACATCATTAACACATGCTTTACATACTCTTAAAACCATTTATCCTTCATTTATATTCACATTAATATAAATCAAGGTCAAGGCAAAATCAACAGACCGAGACCAGGTTCGGTATACCGAAAATCCCTGATTTGGTATACCGAACATTTTCGATATACTAAAAATCCCTGATTCGGTATACCGAACATTTTCGATATACCGAAAGTTCCTAATTCGATCGACCAAATGATTTCACCCTACCGAAACCAGGTATCCTGGCTTAATTTGTTAGGATTTCGACATACTGAAATTCCCACGACCATGGCACTCTCCGGTTTCGGTCGATGAAAATCGCCCAAAGTGGGAGCCTCAATCGGACCCCCCAAACACACATCACAATTTACCATTAAATCATCGGGTGTAGACCCTTGAGTTCACTTCAAAACCCCCCAAGCCATTCCTCAATCTATTAACTATGTGATTCATACGAAAATCACAAAGGGGAAGAGCTTAGTTTAACTTATTGTAGCTTACATCCCAAATCTCGTTTAATCTTACAAAATTTTCATTCTAATCTCATGATATCTATGTTTTCATGCATTTCAACTCATTCTCATCAATTTTCCTATTTTTCTATGATTTTACATGCATTCTTCGTCATTTTCATGCATTTTACTCCCTTAATCAAACCACAAGGAAATGAGGAGGGACAGTGGTCGCGTACCTGGCTCAGCCTTCCGGCGACCCTTCTGCACTCCAACTAGCCTCCTCGTGCCCCCAACGAAGCTTCCTCCTCTAGCGAACCACACAAGCCACCTCCACCTCAGTTGCGTGCCGCTCTTCCTTTTCTTCTCCTTTCTCGGTTTACCTTCCCTCTCATCGCTTGCCTCTGCCTCCCTTTATCCTCTCCTCCTCTTGCGTCGTGCCGGTCGTTCATCGCGTCGGAAGAGACGGCGAGGCACGGGTTGGCGTCGTTGGTGGCACGGGTTGGGGAAGGGAAAGAAGGAGACAGGGATGGTGTAGGCTCGTGAGAGAGAGAGAGAGAGAAGAAAAAGAAAAAGAAGGAAAGAAAAAGAAGAAAAGACAGGCACGCAAACTGAGACGACTATGCATCCTCAACCCGGACTGCGCATTGGTCCCAAATCACAAACAAGTGCACAGAAGGCCAACCACAAGCTCACACAACCAAGAAACAATAGATTATCCATTAATACAATATTACAATTAATTACATGGTTTATAAATAAAAATGGATAATTAGGCCCAGATGTCACACAAGTTCTGCAAAAACCGCAGCTTTTCCTTCTTACAACCAGAGAAGAACTTACACTAGAAGAAATGAAAGATTGACAACTCTACTCTTGTTATCTCCCCTAAGTACACAATTGAGCATGGATTGGATGGGAATAGAATATGGATTCTCTTGCTAAATTTGAAGAAATATGATGGGAAAGTCTTGAAAATAATTCTCAAAAAGATAACCCTTGAAGTACTAGAGAAGAGGTGTGTCTTGTATCAAGAGGTGTCTATATTTATAGAAAGAATGGATAGAAATATGTGTCTTAACGGCGACATTGTGTCCCATCAGATAGTCATTCGATAAATCGAAAATAATTTGCTAGACCAAAAAAATTCGCTATGTTGAATGACTCATAGTTGTTCATAATAGTCAAACAATTCGGTATGCCGAGTTGGTTATCAGTTGAGAACCTCTATAAGTTTAGATTGATTTCAATATGCTGAAATATCCTGTAAAGCCCAATTGGGTGGTGTAATCAATGGATAGTTTGTTTTAAGACTTTGACTATTTTCCTAATATACTATGAGGGTATTTAGAATATTATTACAAGTTCCTATAATACAACAAATTACATTTCCATAAAGTACAATTACAAATAAAAACTTGATCTCCAATCTTCAATTGATTTGACTTGAATTTGTACATATACTCTTTCTTAGTCTATTTCGCCTTCTTTATTTTCTAAGGTCCATAAAACTTAACATACAAATAAATTTTGTTATTATCAAAATCGAGATGGAGTAAATTTCACTAACATCAATATCATTATTATATTTGTCAATTTTCAAAATGCTTACCTTATTCCAACATTCGGGTTAATATTCCCATTACTTCATATCATTTATCTAAATATCTTAGGTTAATATGACCTTAGACGATGTTTCTTTCCATCATTAGAGAAGTGTGAAAAGATTGATTAAAAAATAATATAAAAAAAACATACTTCTTCACAAGACGGCTCCCAAATGATAATGGTGGCCATGACATATTGACACTTCTTCACATGACGGCTCCAAAATGATAATGGTGGCTGTGACATGTTGACGATGACTACATGGTGGTGGCAACAAGTCCGTTTTTTGTCACATGGTGGTAGATTATGATGTGTATCGTGATAATGATGGTAGTGATAAAAACGTTGATGACAATATTTTGATCAAGTTGGTGGTGAAAGAGACAATTAGGTAGTAGCAATTGTGTTGGTTACAATGATGATGGTAAAGAGTGTATACAAGTAATTTACGTTGGATTTGAGTATAGCAAAAGTTTGGTTAGCTGTTATTTTAGAAATACAATGGATGGTGACGATAAAAGTGTTTTGATAAAGGATTTGAAGTAACAGAGGTATTACTACAAATATGAAAATAAAAAGAATATTTTGAGAATTACCCTGTGCAGAAGCAGTATTGAGACTAAAAAAAAAAAAAAAAAAATTCGTATTCTAGATTCTAGATTCCCGTATGGTCCGTGTTCTGTGTATTCATCACGAGTCCATATGCTTACTCGTCCCCGCCATTCCACCTTGACCACAAGCAATCGTTTGACCACGTGTGCTGCGGCTTCGGAGGGTGATCAAGAACCTGGATGTTTCCACTGATTTCAATCCACAGCAAATACGACTACACATTGCTCTCAATGGCGAGAGTAAAGTCATGGCAGTATTCTAATAAAGTTTTGGGCTGTTGGTATTATTCTAAGAAGCCAATCGAGTTTCATTTTCTCTTGTTCATCAACCTATAAAATCCTTTTAGTTCACGTCTCGAGTTGGAAGGGACCTTCCTCATGAGTCATGGCTTAAGTAAATCGAAATACATTTTCTCTTCTTTGTCTACTTATAAAATCCTTTTAATTCACAACCGCAGTTGGAATGGGCCTACTCACGAGCCATAGCTGAGGTAAATCGAAATTCATTTTGTTTTGTTTGTCAACTCATAAAGGCAAGGAGGCAGGACCAATGTCTGATGTGATGCGACATAAGGAAGTGTGGGTTTGATAATTATGGGAAGTGTTAATACTTGAGAGATTAGTGGTTGAATGGCAGATGGTTGTGGGGCTAAATACCAAGATTTGTGGCAAAAAGACCAAAACCACCTATTAAGATAGCACTTTCTGACAAACCAAGAGATCAAGCATGCAATCAAAGCTTGATTTGAAGAATGGAATTAGTTTTGTGATCAATTTCGCTAGCACTTTAAACATTGGTGCCTAAAGTAGTTTAATATATTATGTAGTAGTTATATATTAATGATGTCTTGGTGGACTTTGATGCCTTATGGTGATTTTAGTGTTCTTGGTGGCAACCCTTGTTAGTATTTTATGTATATGAGTCTCCAAATATTACTTTGTAACGATAAAAGGAATTCATATTTTCTTAAATACGAAAATTTGTAAGTTTCGTGTACAAACTAAACTCCACGAGCCCAAATCATCTCTTCTTGACCATTCTGTTAAATAGTAGTAAAAGTGCAGAACCCATATCGCTTACGCTTATCCCTCGAATATTGAGTGGGATAACATGACAAATATAACAGTAACGTCAAGTCCATGTGAGTATCATTCTCATAGCTACAACATAGTAAGCAGGAGCTCAAAACTTCCTCAACTTTCTTCGGAAGAAACATAACCTACTTTCTTGTGATCTAGAACTTCGACGAGATTGCTTGAACTCCCTTTGGAGCCTCCATTGCTACCATGAATCTGTTCAAGTGTTTTTTGAAAACCCTATTTTAAATGATCATTATGGCACGGAATATATTAGAGGGTTGGGGGGTAGCTATAAGAGAAGTGAGTTGAGGAAACCTTGTTAGATCAATGAGGCTAGATATCCTTATTATTCTTGAAGCCAAGTCTGCCTCCTCCTCACACTCTGTCCTAAGGATCCTAAGAGGGGTCATTTAAATAAGTGGGAATTCATTCCCTCTCAATGATAGTCAGGGAGTATACTAATAAGATAGAATAATTCCATTGTCAGTAAAAGTCATGCACAACAAGGGCAATACACCTTGTCCATAAATTTTAAAAATTGCTTAGACCATTCAAACTAGTGGATGACGGGGTTCTATGGCCCCTGTTAATGTCACCTTAAACATTTATTCCTAAATAAGTTAAGTGTAACACCTATCATCTTTGTAGATCAAGCACATATTAGAGGCACATATTTTAGGCACGTAATCCAAGGGCATATTTTTAATAGTTTTTAGCTTGAAATTGAGTTTCTATTTAATTGTATTTTGGTGACTTTTGGGATCTGAGTTTTCTTTGATCTACAGTGAGAACTCAAGCTGAGGAAAGGAGAAGGAGAAGAAAAAATCAGGGAAGAAGAGAGCAGACAAAAACCAACAGAGAGGGAGAAGCCTGAGATAGAGTGCTGAGAGGGCGTCAGGGAGAGGAGGCCACCATTGTCACCGTCGCTTGTTGCTTATGCAGTGTTACAGCACCATTGCTGCTGCACGCTATGCCATCGCTGGGTTGTTGTCGTCATCTTGAGGCTAAGGAAGTAGGCGTCGGGGCTCACCGTTGACGTTGTCTTTGTGCCGAGCCAGCGTGGGAGTCAATTATCGGTGAACAATACACGTTCTACCTATCTCTTTCCTCCTTGCCTAGGTGCATGTTAGTGTATTTTGTACTTGAGATTCCACGAGTGGAATTCATGATGTTGGAAGCTCGAGAGGGCTACGTGTGGTGGTGGGTTTCTATGAAGTGAACCCATCTCATTTATGTGATCTTTAGCCGATTTTTGAGGGCATCAAGTTGTGTGATGTGTGGATTACAGCTTAAATTCTAGTTTTTTTGCAAGTTTTATGCTTGGATTTGTTGGTTATTGTAGGGCTATGGTTTCTAGGTTTCAGCATAAGCCCTAGTTTCTTTATTAGGGCGATTTCTGCACTAAGGCTACAGGGGATCTGCGCATGCCCCCCGCACGTACCCTTGGCGCGTGGCAGTGGCATGTATCCCTAGTGCACCACCCAGTTGTAGTTAGCTACAATAGAGATTTTTGATGGTTTTGGGCCCATTTTTTGTCATCTTTGCTTATTACCTTGTGTAATGTTTTTGCACGTTGTTGCATGAAGAATTTGGTGGTTTTATCTAACTTTTGTGCATGGTTTTGTGTGGAGTTTGGGCACAAGGTTTTATGTAGAATTGCATGATTTTGGGTTGACTTTTCGTGTAGTGTTTTACGTGGTACTTTGTGATGCTTTCAAGATGATTTGAAATGGTTTTCGAAAAGGATTTGGAAAAGAAATGCATAGATTTGTAAAAATTTTTGGAAAATGATTTCCGAGGTTTTGAAGGACCAAAAGGCCGTAGGACTACTGATACCCTAGATGGTTGAGAGTCAGTTGCTTAAGATGAGATTTATATGTTTTTCGTGGTTGTTGGTAGGAATCATAAGAGTCCTAAGATCGTACTAGCGGATTAGGAACAAGTGATACCTCTAGAGGGTTAGGAATGAGTTCAAAGTTGTGGTTGTCGAGTTGTAAGTGCCACAGGGGTTGTAGGACAGTACTTGTGGACTAGAGATGATTGATACCCTAGAGAGTTAGGTCTGAATTCGAGGCCGTGGTTGTCGAGTTGTGGGTCGATAGGGTTAGGGATAAAGTCCCTAGGTAGTCTGGGCTTGGTGTTGGCATGGTCAGGGGTTGAGTCCCTTGGTGGCTTAGGCATTTAGAACGCCTAGAGGGCGTACCCTATGTTTGTTCTAGAGTAGATCTATAGAGGGTTCTTAGAGTATAAACATGAGATGGAGGAACTCCTGAACAGGATAACTTGTCGATGGCAGTGCAGTACGCTTCGATGACTACTTGTTCATTGGTTGGTCGCTTGTGACCTGAGTGACACGATAGGTTTTCGTTTTGTGTGCGTGAGTTGAGGTTGTGGTTTCTCAAGCATTGATTTAGGTTTTCAGACTTTGGTGTAGAGAAGACCTTGGTTTTGTGATTGGTGTTTTTGAGCTCTGATTTAAGTTTTCAGGACTCGATTTAGAAGAGACTTTGGTTTTTGAAACGTGGTTTGTACTAATTTTGAACTTGGTTTGGCGTAGAGTAGCCATTCCAAGAGTGTATAAAGAGATTTTCAAGATGCACGTGTTTTAAAAAGAAAAGAGAATAGTTTTGAAAAGCATGTTTTAAAGGATTTATGCCTATAGGCAATAGTAGATTGCCTCGTTGTGGTTTGTGGCATCAACGTAAGATGCCTGCTGTGACCATACCAGTGGGGGGAAACCATGATTTTATGCGATTGAGATCGCTCAAAGTCTGGTAAGCCACAACAAATCCAGTGAATCTGAGGAAGAAAAAAGACTCGAAAAACACTGAAAAGGATCAAAACAAAGCAAAGATAAGGAATCAGAGTCGCCACTTTGTCTATTTAAAAAAACAGAAAGATGAGCAAAATTGTATCAAAAGTCGAGGCGAAAATGAGATGCAAAACACGAGTGAATCCGTGCTAAATGGATGTGACACATGGGTCAATGCATGTCAGAGAAAGGGTAAGGACTCTTATTATGTGCAGGGAAGGTATTAGGCACCCCCACATGCTTGACGAATCGGTATTCTTCGGACTCATTGCACGCATGCATGGCAATATAGGCATTTGAATGCCAATTGATGTGTGGCTAATACATGAATGATGCATGAGAAATAAAAAAAGGTAAATAAAAGATGCAACATAGCAAATCAAGAGTGTAATCAAACTGGATGACATAAAATGATGCAAGGGATGAAAGTGTGATGCAGTCAGAGGCTAAGCTGGGCTAGGCTTGATCCCTGGGACAATCGCGCATTCCAGACACGCCAGAGGTATGCGCACCCAGAATGTGCCCTAGGGCATAACCAAGCAACTAGCTATCATGGCCAATCCTAGACACTCAGGGTAATGATATAGTAACTAATGTATGATAGACAACATGAATAGGGGATGGGATCATGCAAGGTCTAAAAAATCTGGGAGAAAGCCACTTGAATAAAGAGAACCCAACCAAAAACATGGAACACAAGCGGGTAACAAAACCAAAATCGCCAACAGAGTCGAACACATGAGGAAAACTTAAATGAAAGGGCATGTAGTCAAGGCTTGGTTAGGTCTGGTGTCACGTGATTCCTAATGAACACGCACATCTGGGATGCATGTTCGAGACATGCACTTGGAACAGAGTCCAAACCATCCTCCTTCATCGCCTCTTCCCATGCAAGGCATGCATTACTGAAGCTACGATGACATCCCGAAAGCATGAGTGAAGGTCAAGCGAGGGAAAACACACGAGAAAATGGATCGAAAGACTTGGGAACCCTTCCTCCACCCTTACACCTTCCTCACCGGACCTCACGACTCACTCCGGCCATGGCAATGGTGGGGTGTGCTATCGAACTTCAAGGGTGGTCATGGAAGCTTGAATAGAGATATAGGAAGGCTCGGGATGCAATGGAACCTCAAATGCAAACATGGGTTTCTCCACACTCCCCCATCGCCAACGTCATGACTTACCGGAGTCCTGCTGGCCTTGAGGGAAGGCCAAGGACTTGAGTGCGACTTAGGGGCGATTGGAGGGTTGGAGAAGAGGAGGATGGTGCCTCAAGACAGCCTTGGCCAGGTGCTCAGCGGCCAGAAGCTTCACACCGGCATTTGCCGTCCGTCAGTGGGGAGAGGTTGTGGGTGCTACGAATGGAGAATCAAAATCGATGGAAAACAAGATTGAAAGGTTAAACTGAAACAACTAAGTGATATTCTAAGTAAAGAGAGTGAGAATTGTACATGTGTTGGTTGTGTTCTTTTGTGCTAGTGACTGAACTCCGGCGGGAGAGCTTGGGGAGCCCAGGGTACGCCATCATGTCGCTTGCCAGACAAGGGTCAAGCAAACCTTTTTAATAGGGGTATATTTGGCCTCACAGTCATTGAATTTCTTACTAAGGTAATAGACTGCTATTTTCTTGTGACCTAACTCATCATGTTGGTCCAAAACCGTGCCCATAGAGTGCTACGTGATTGACAGGTAAAGGAGTAGAGGCCGCCCTGGAGTTGGTGGAACCAGAATTGGTGGCTTCGCTAGTAGTTGCTTATTCTTGTCAAAGGCAACCTGACATTCCTCGCTCCAAGTGATCTGGGCGTTCATCCTCAAAAGCTTGAAGATTGGCTCACATATGGGAATGAGCTAGGCAATGAAGCGATTGATGTATTGTAGTCTCCCTAGCAAGCCTCGGACCTCCCCTTTTGTGGTTGGAGGAAACATGTCAATGATTGCTCTGGCCTTCTTAGGGTCGACTTCGATCTCTCTCGTTGACTATGTACTTGAGGAGCTTCGCAAATGCGACGCCAAATACACACTTGTTGGGGTTCAACTAGAGCTTGTACATCTATAGGTGATCAAACAGCTTTCTTAGGCAAGCGAGATGATCCTTGGACTCCCTGGATTTGACAATCATGTCATCCACATACACCTCAATCTCCTGGTGCATAAGGTCGTAGAAGAGAGCTATCATTGCCCTTTGATAAGTAGTGCCTACGTTCTTGAGTCCGAATGGCATTCTCTGTAGCAGAAGACTCCCCAAGTGGTGATAAATGATGTCTTCTCCATATCCTCTTCTGCCATTCTGATCTAGTTATACCCTGAGAAGTCATCCATAAATGATATCATTTGTGTCTTGTGGTATTATCTACTAGCACAATGATGTGAGGCAGCGAGAAATCAGGTTTCGGGCTTGCTTTGTTGAGGTCTTTATAGTCGATGCACATGCAAACCTGTCTGTTTTTTTTTTTTGACATTAGGACTACATTGGCCAGCCATTCTAGATAAAGGACGACTTTAAGAAATTTGACTTAGTGCTGCTTCATGATTTCTTCCTTAATTTTAAGAAGCCACTGCGGGCGCCACCTTCTGAACTTCTGTTTAACTAGCTTGGTGTCTGGCTTGAGTGGCAGAGTGTGCACTACTACCTCAACATCTAGTCCGACGATATCGTCATGGCTCCAAGTAAAGATATCGCTGTACTCCTTTAGGAATGTGATGAATTCTGCCTTTGCTTGTGGGGACAATTTTGCACTGACGCGGAATTCCTTGACGTCACCTGGTGTGCCAATGTTTACCAACTTTGTGTTCTCCTCGACGTACAGGTTGGGGCCTTCTGGGTCATCGTCGTGGGTGTAGACACCTCGATTTTGAGGCGTCTCATAGGCGAACTCTCCAGAAGGATGTTGCTTTGGACACAGCAAGCCTAACCGCATCCGAACTTTATCTAGCATCTTGGTTACCCTAAACCTATAACAAGTCCATAGTCTGGTCAATAATCCAGGCAGCTAGGTGGAGAGCATTATATTGGAGCATCAATCTGGAGCACCATAATGAAGCACTAATGTGGAGCACCATCATGGCGCACCAATGTGGTGCATCATCTTGGCGCACCAATGTGGAGCACCAAGCTAGCGCACAACCACTTTTCATGGTGTTAGTTGTTAGCTATTCATCTTTTATACTTGTAAACTTCACCCGTGAATATTCTTCTACAAATCTACGCAAGTCTGTTGGTTTCCAAGGCTTTTGGCATCTCAAGACTTTACAACTTCATCTCCTTTAAAAGTCACCCATGAGCAACACTTTTAGCTCTCTTAGTAACCAGCACATCTACTTTTGGAGCACCCTTTTGCATCCCTGAGCACTCTCAACTGTGTCCAAAGCAACAATGAGGTGACACCTCGAGCCACCCAAGGAGAATACAACATAGGTATATTCACTTTTTTCATTTTCATATGGTCTTTGCATGACATTCTGAATGAAGCTCACACTTAGCTGATATAATGTTTTTATGTTGATGTTTACTTGCACTTTTTTCATAGTTTGGAGTTTATGGTGTTCTTTTATGCAATTATGTTCAATGTTTGTTTGTCATGATGATTACTTTTTACTATGTGGACTTTTGGGCAATGTATCATGGTCCTTATGAGGCTGTTGGCCATGGAATAGGGATTGTGATGCACCCCTTGCATTCTATATCATGTTTCCATGCTCCCTAAGTCAGCCAGGATACCCCCATGCATCATAAAAAACCCCCATAGGTAGTTGCAGTCCTAAGGAACCCATGAATATGTATAGATAGGAGAGGAGAGAAAGGAGTGTTTTGGTCTAGGTTGTTTAGTGCAAACATGTTCCCTGGCATCTAGGTTATTCCTCTGAAGGGTCATAGCATAATCAATCACATACATCCAGCCCAGGCTCTGAAATCAGATTGCAGTTTGTAATAGAGTATCTGGAGTGCACCAACCTGGCGCACCAAGTTGGAGCACATCACTGGAGCACCATCTTGGCACACCAGTCTGGTCACAGGATGCAAACAGTAGATTTGCATCATGGTTTGCATGCTTGCTTGTTGGTTATGGACTCTGATCTTTCTGATGTTTGATCTCTGATATACCATGTTCATTCTTTTTCATCATGTAATAACTCTGTTTGCATTAGTTTTGCATCTAGTGAAGTTGGCTTGCCACTAGGGTCTGGTGAACTGGTTGCTTTCCTAGACTCTTGTGTAGAGTTTTTTTGCACCAGTCCATGATCCAGACCTAGGTAGCATAGTTAGGGCTCATTGACCTTTATCAGAATAGGAGTTTTGTGATCTTGTGTGAGGCTTTGCCCTTAAGCACAAGACCCATGTCATGGTGCCTTCGTTTCACTTTTTCTTTTATGACTTTATGGAAGAGGGAGGAACTCATATATGATTAGGTGTTTCAGATGTCTAGGACGTGTTTTTAGATGGTTTTAAGCATATTTGCAAGATTTCATATCGCATAGCATATCAGTCTGGTTGCTTTGCAGTTTTTGGCTCTCACATTAGTGGCACACATTGTTAGCACACCCTAGTGAAGCACTTAGGTGGCACACCTAATAGGAGCACAATTCTGGCACACCAAACAGGCGCACCTACCTGTTTTAGTGCGTCAACAATGGCTTTTGGCATGACGTTTAGAATGGTTCCTGACTTGCTTTGCTTTTGGTTTTCTTTGGGTGTTCTCCTGGACATATCAGGATGACTCCAGTTTGATTTCATACTCATTTATGCATGATATCTTTGGTTTTGCATGTAGCAAAGCGAGGACATTAGCCACTCAATATTACTGGATCTATGGTTATATTTGTGTAATATCTTTGCACCGATATTCGGTCCATGCCTTGAGTGATCTTTCAAAGCATTAGGATACACTCCACAGTCCTTTTACCCATATTTAGCGTAAGGCACAACTCGCATGCAGCATTGCATTGTATAACACCCTCGGGCATATAGAAACAAGTTGAAAAGCCTACATTTCCATATAAGTAAATGAGAAACCCATGAAAGATCGATTTCTCGAGCGCACGGGGGTGCCTAATATCTTCTCCAAACGTAACAGGGATCCTTGCCCAATTTTTTGGTTCATGATGACTTTTTCCATTGGTATATTGCATAGTTTTAGTGTTTTAAAACTATTTTCCTCGTCTCCCATTTTTAAAGTAGACTAGGTGGCGACTCCCGCATGTTATCATTGTTTTTATTGTTTTGTCGTGACTTCGTTGGTCCTCGTGCGTTTGGTCTTGCGTGCCACGCTCGAGGCTGTCGTCGGCATGGTTACAGTGGGGGTGGAATTCGGGCGCATCCTTAGGTCCATTAGTGCCCACATCGTCTTCCTCCTCATTCTGCCTCCTACCCTCGTCCATGTCTGAGGAGGATCACGCTGACTCTAATATTCTTGTAGCCGCACCACGTGACCTGTGGACCTATAATCTCTTGCCCTACAAAAGAACTGGGCTGCCCTTCTCCTTTTGCTACAGTAATTCCACTATTTTTTTGGTTTTTTTCTTCTTTTTTTTCTAATTTGTTTGGTATTATGTACAAGGATTCTCCCTTGGTGGTTGTCTTGTTGCTAACTATTCTGGGGGCCGCCACCTAGGCTCTCTAATAAGCCTACCTCAAGATCTTATTTTTTTTGCTCCTCACCCATCTCAAGGCGAGGCTTGTGCTACAGGTACCACCTAGACCAGCCTCTCGACTACTCAGAGATCAACTCCTCTAGTCTAGCATCTACAGACTTTGCCTCCTCCAAGACCATGATAGCTGGAGGATCTTGGTGAATCTGGGGTGAAGCGAGCTCTTATTCTGACGCCACTATCTTGCCCTTTCTACTCTTGCTCTCCTCTGCTACATGAATAGGAGATGGGATCATGCAAGCTCTAAAAAATCTAGGAGAAAACCACCTGAATAAAGAGAACTCAAGCAAAAACATGGAACACGAGTGGGTAATGAAACCAAAATTGCCAAAGGAGTCAAACATGCAAGGAAAACTTAAATGAAAGGGCATGTGGTCAAGACTTGGTCAGGTATGGTGTCACATGGTCCCTGATGAACACGTGCATCTGGGACGCACGCTCAGGGAGCGCACTTGGAACAGAGTCCAGAGCATCCTCTTTCATTGCCTCTCCCCATGCAAGGAATGCAATAATGAAGCCACAATGACATCTAGGAAGCTTGAGCGAAGGTCAAGCAATGGAAACCACACGAGAAAACAAGTCGAAAGACTTGGGAACCCTTCCTCCACCCCTACACCTTCCTCGCTGGACCTCACGACTCACTCCAGCCATGGCGATCGCTGAGGTGCTGTTGGACTTCAAGGGTGGCCATGGAAGCTTGAGTAGAGATATAGGAAGGCTCGGGATGCAATGGAACCTCAAATGCAAACATGGGTTTCTCCACCCACCCGCATCGTCGGCATCACGACCCACCAGAGTTCGGCTAGCCATGAGGAAAGGCCAGGGACTCAGGCACGGCTTAATGGTGATTAGAGGGTTGGAGAAGAGGAGGATGGTGCCTCGGGACAGCCTTGGTTAGGTGCTCTGGGGCCAAAAGCTTCACATAGGCACTCGCCGTCCATTGACGGGGAGAGGTGGTGGGTGCTACAAATGGAAAATCAAAACCGACGGAAAACAAGATGGGAAGGTTAAAATGAAACAAGTAAGTGATATTCTAAGTAAAGAGAGTGAGAATTGTACTTGTGTTGGTTGTGTTCCTTCGTGCCAGCGACTGAACTCCGGCGGGAGAGCTTGGGGAGGCAGTTCAGTGGTCGAGGATGGGTCTGGGAGGCTTGGGAGCTTTCGGGGGGTGGCTAGGAAGCTTCCCCAATGTAAAGGAAGACAAGTTGTTGGTGGTTTGGGAGTTGGGTCTCGCAAAGTCCCTTAGGCTCTCTCTGGTTCTTCGGGTGACGATGGGTTCTCCGTCGGCTCTCTCGCAACTAGGTGTGGTGTCTACTACATCGAGGCTTTTGGTTTTTGGTGTTTGGCTCTCATGGCTCTAAAAGGCAACGTGCAGTCGATGTGATTTAGAGGTGACGCTCCTGCAACCTACAGCCCTGACACTCTCTTTACCAATGGAAGAAGTGTTGGATTTTCTTAGGGATTTATTCATGGGTTTATGTGTGATTTTTTGATAGCCTTGCTACAGTGCTTTTACAATACCTTTTAAGCTTCCCAATTTTATATCTTGAGCTGTGCTTTATGGCTTTTAGTGATACTTATCCCAAAATGTAAAGGACTCAGAGCTCTACACTTTTGTATATTTGGTTGGATTTTTCAGGTGCCCAATATGGGTTTGCTAAAGGGTCCCATTTTAGACCATTTTCGTCAACCCTGTTTTTTGGTTCTAGGTTTACTGTAAAAACACGAACCACATGTGAGGGGCATGGATGGGATGTGCGGTCAGATCACGTGGTTCTGGCAGGAAAGTTTTAGTAGAAAATGAATTATTAAGTTAATCAAGGTTTTGATTTCTGATAATGGATTTCTAAAATGAAAAGGTTTGGAAAATACTTTTGGAAATGAAACCCATGTTTAGAAATATTTTTTGAGGATTTGATAGGAACCATGTACCTGAAAGGCAGTCTAACAGAAAAGGAGCATTGAATGCCTCGAAAATCAGTGAGATGCCAAAAGTTGTGGTTGCCGAGCTACTTGACTGAGGTACTATAGGACCTTAGGGTGAAAGAGACCTGGGCATTCCCTTAGTGCTTGTACTGATTGGGTCTAGGTTAGGAGGCTTCCAGTTCCTAGACACTAAGAGGCGTCAGAGGATGTACCCTGTGTATGTATACTATAGGTGTTATAGCGAGGCTACGATTGGGGCTGTTGGATTTCTACATGAGGTGGTTCACCGTGGCAGTGTAGTAGGGTCAGGATTGGAGCCTCGTCGACTACTTGTGGGTGGTCGGTCACCTATGGCCAGGGTGATACGATAGGTTTTATTCGTGCTTTGTGTAGATTTACTGAGATGGGTTTCAAATGAAGATTTGAATGCATAAAAGAGATTTCAAGTGCATGTGAATTTAAAAGAAAAATGATTATGTTTTAAAGGAATGTTTTCCAATAAATCACCAAGTTCTTGACGAGATTTCCCACTTTTGGTTTACTTTCCAACTCAGTCTTAGTAGATGCAAATTGCGAGTTTTACCTGAGGTTTTTACTATGGTTTTCAGGTGAGCGTGTATTGAGTGACTTAGATGTTACTCACGTGTTTTAGTTTTGGTTTTCTGTTCTAGGTGCAAAGTGAGAGGTGCAGTCCATTCCTGGTGCAGATTATTTGGTGCCACGTAGCCGCATTTCTAGGTAGCTATTTAGTTGAATTCTTACTGTTAAATTTTAATTTGCTTCATTAATTTTCCTATTAATTAATTGGATAGTTGTGATACTATTATGTGGCGCACCAGGGAGTTACACAAAGTGTGTTCTAGGGTTGTTTTCTTTTGTTGGATTCCTTTTTTGGTGTATTGTGTTGTAATTCTCTTTTGGCGTGTTGTACCTCGTGATTGCATGTAGCTTGAGATAGACAAAGGCTACCATGCTACAATGACCCCATATCAGCACTATTGATGAACAGTGTCGAATTCCTTTGTCCTTATATAAGGCAAGGGGGTGTTGATTGGGGCATACTTGTTTATGACACAGAAAGAGAGAGATTTCGTGAGAGGAACTGAGAGGGAGAAAACAAAGAGAGATCGAGAGAGGGTGCTTGAGTACATATGTGCTCGAAAGGAGTTTGACGAGGGCATGATATAGAGGGTTGTTGCTGTCAAGTTGAGCCATGGCCACCGCGTGTGCTCCTACTGTCAATCTGCAACTACTATAAGGGTGGTTAGGCAATCGTTGTTGCCGAGTTGTGCTGTGGCTACCGAGCACTGTTAGGCTACTATGGGTGTTGTTGCTAAGTCACCGATCACCATAGGTGTCGTTGCTATGGTCACTGGTCGTCGCTGTGGTTGTTGTCGAGTCATTGTTGTTGGGGTTACCATTTTCGTGTGTGGTGTCAAGTTATTGTTGCTACTGTTGATCTCGCTGCAGGCATGTTGTTGCCATCATGTCGCGAAGTGTCGTTGTTGTTGCTATCGTGTTGCTTCTCTTCTTGTGGACATGAGTTCCTATTGTCGGTTGGGCCGAGAGCGTAGCTTCAGAGAGTCGGTGTCGTTACAGTGGATTCCCTCTACTTGGAATCCTTAAGGTACATGCCTTGCCCTAGGATCTCTTTAATTAATTAATTAATTGAATGATTGTTGTGGATGTGATTGGGATTTCATGTGAGGAATCTAGATTGTGGCAACCAAGGTGTTGCGTGTGTAGTTGGTGTAACCATGCCGTCGTCGATGGCAACAAATATATATGTGTGCCAAAGTCGGCAATGCCACGGTAAGAATGAAATAATGCAAAAATGCAGGAGTCGCCACCTAGTATATTCAAATGGAAGACGAGGAAAACCATATAACATGAAAATCATGCAGAACAATAAAAGAAAAGTCTTCGTAAACCAGAAATACGGGTAAGGATCCCTATTACGTACGAGAAAGGTGTTAGACACCCTCATACGCCCGATAAATCGGTCTTCTATTAATTTCTCTATTGCTACTGAAATATCGGCTTTGCAGCCTTTGTTGTACGCCCGAGGGCGATATGCCATGCCATGCTAATATGTGTGTGGTGTCTAAAGTACGGGTGCATGATGTGTAGGGGTGTGTCCTAATGCTCAGACATATCGCTCATATGCCGGGTCAAGTGTGGATGCAATAATATTGCATAATAAGATCAAAGATCTAATATCTTGAGCGATTTATCATCCTTGCTTTACTATATGCCTAATGCAATCTAAAATGCAGGAAAACTGCTGAAAACAAAGGTGTGCCTTCCTAAT
>JAMKQA010012281.1:0-15665 GCA_024699735.1 Posidonia australis
CCCCCCCCCCCCCCCCCCCCCCCTAAAAAAAGCTACACCTCC
This sequence comes from Posidonia australis, assembly GCA_024699735.1. NCBI lineage: Eukaryota > Viridiplantae > Streptophyta > Magnoliopsida > Alismatales > Posidoniaceae > Posidonia > Posidonia australis. Next base: position 43 of record JAMKQA010012281.1, read on the forward strand.
TTTCCATGCCCGCACCACACTAAATGAGAGAGGATGCATGTATAAGAGTAAATGATTTTATAAATGAGGATATTGAAGTGAAAATTAGGTATCATTAAAGAATTTACTCTAAAAATATATGTTTTTTTCTATAGTATTAGATTTCTTTCTTAATAAAAAAAACTTTTAGGTTAATATTTATTATTCTAAAATAATTTTACTTTCTACAATAGTACTGACAGTAGTGTCAAAAGTCATATGGTAAATGGATGGTATTCTAAGGGTCTAAATTGATGAATATAGAAATAAAAGGATATAACTTAAGAGACACATCGAGAATTCTATAAAATTTATAAAAAACCAATGTCATGTGAGTCACATGATCATATGTTCTAAATGTTGATGAGCGAAAGATCAAATGTATAATGACATAAGTTGAGGGACTATATTTATTACATTATACTGTATATAGTAACCTTATTAGAATAGAAATATAAAAAATTAATATCATGTGACGTGATTACTTGTCCTAGACGCTAATGAGTAAAATGTCAAACTCTAAAATAACTTTAGTTTAAAAAATCAATTCTATGTGAGTCATGTAATTGTTCTGAATGTCATTGGGCAAAATGTCAAAATATACAATGACATAAATTGACGGACTATTTTATTACATTGAAATGTTTAAAGTAGCATTATTATAAATGAAGAAAGTTCATGATAATAAAATATAATTTATTCTCTTTTCACTTACACTATAAGTCGCGATTATAAAAAGTAAAAGAAAATAGAAGCCATCACCAATTCTATGTGGTTAGTTTTAGAATTACATCGCTCACTCTAACCTTCTCTATCATTTTGTCTTATTAAAATCTTCTATTATTTAATTTTATATTTCCAATCTGCATTCTTTGATTACTTTCATCTTATTATTTTAAAATTCTCTCTAGAACTCTATACTATGTTGAACACATTTCTTCTCCTCTATAAATTCTAATAATATCCTCTTACTATATAACTAACAAAATAGGTCATCATTTCTTGAAACCACATTAAATTAAATTCATTAATACATTTCTTATATCTTTTACTAATTTATTAATATACGATAAACATATAAAAAACGAAATACACAACATCGTTGATTTTCCATTTAATTTGTTCTAACAAGAAAAACTCTCTTTTTTAAGTAGATCAAGGCTAGAGAATCCATAAGTGAGACAATAGAGTAACTACCACCACCACGGAGAAGAATAACAATATTAGCCTCCACTTAAAGTTTGAGTGCATGTGTATATTCTCAAACTATTATTAAGCAATAAGTTAGTTGGATGGTGTAAGAATATGAAGCATTTAGTTAAGTTATGACGAGTTATTTCTCTTTTAACATCAAAGTTAAGATAATATATAGAGATTAAATTAAAATTAAAATCAACATCAAAACAGGTGGATTTTGAACTTTAGCCTTGCTTTTTGCCTATCGAAATTTATTTTATTTTTATTTTTCCTTTCTTTTTTGCAGTTGTGGTGGGTAATATTTTCCTTCGGTCCTACATTATTAAATTCACGTTAGTAAATTCAGTCCTATCAGCCATTCCACTTACTACCTTTCGGTCCTACATATTCCTAGAAGTGTTATCAAAGAAATATATAAGATAAGAAGCAGATTCCTTTGGAATGCTGCTCCCACTAATACTATCCGTCATCTAGTGAAATGGAAAACAATTACTAGATCAAAAGAACAAAAAGGATGGGGCATCATTAACCTAGAGAATTTCAACCTGGCCATGAAATGTAAGTTGCTTTGGCAACTACTCTCTACCACATACTCGCTGAAATGGAAAGATGTAGTAATAGCAAAATACTATGCAAGGAAAGGCTCAGGGGCTATCCTAAATGTATCAAATGGTAGAGCCTCTCCTTTATGGATAGAACTCAAAAATTGTTTTGCCATTGTCAATACCTTTTCCGATTTTCAAGCGCACAATGGTAGAGATATCTTATTTTGGGAAAACAAGTGGTGGAATGGTGAAAAGTTAAGAACTCTAATACCCGATTTATATCAATTGGCTAGATTTAAAAAAGCCTCTGTCTTTAAAACCTTGGGTTTGCATGTTGCTGATCCGGATTCTCTTTTTATTGAACCATTGACAACAGAGAATATTGAGTCACTACATGATCAAGCGGATACCTTAACATGCATACTAAGCACTACTAGTCTTACAGATGCACAAGATTCAATGATTTGGAAACCCACCAGCAATACATTCACTGTAAAATCATGTTATGAAATGCTTAATGATGGTGGGCATCGCTTTAACTTTATGCATGAAATTTGGGATTGTTGGGTGCCATTGAAAATTAAATTATTTACCTGATTAGCTTTGTCCAATAGAATCCTAATTAAGGACAATCTAATGAAAAAGGGCTGGTATGGGAATGACTGTTGCGTACTATGTACAAATTGCAATGAATCAGTGAAGCATATATTCTTGTTATGTCCTTTTGTGCAATCTATTTGGAATTCATTTACTGTTGGAAGTATATACCCCGTCTTCACTTCAGTTGAAGACTTTTTTATTGTTCCTCCTGTGTTGAAGTTTTCTACTACATTAACTGGGGCTCATACTTTTGTTCAAGTTGTTCTCTGGCTTGTATGGCAGGAGAGAAATAACAGGATATTTAGGAGTTTATGCAAGAACCAATACATGATTATCAGTGATATTTCTGTTTTGTTTCATTGTTGGGTAGCTTCTCTGGCTACAGGTTTTGAAAGAGATGAAAATATTATGGCAATCTCTTCATTTCAACAGAGCAGTGGCTTAGCTCAGAGTAACATCCCACCCACCAATGCCCTCAGTGAGATGGAGTGTGACACTGGTACTCCTGCTCTTCCATCTCGTGATTAACCTATGGTTGATTGAATTCCTCTGTTGATTTTGGCAGCTTACTGTGGCTGGGTTTCTTTTTGGCTATCAAAACAAACTTGTACCATTTTTGAAGGTCACCTGCTGTGTGACGAGTATTTATTATTGTAATAATTTTTGGGACTATACTTTGAAAGATTGATATTGGCACTCTCATAAATTAATAATATCACCTACCGTTAACAAAAAAAAAAAAAAAAATTCCTGCGGTCATATTATTTTTTTAGTAATATACTTAGTTGTTTGATCTCAAAAAATATATAAATATTAAAATGTGTTTCTTAGGTCCTTGTTTTTTTTTTTGTGTGTAGACTAGTTTCTTTTTATTACTATTTAGTTGGATACAGGAGAGGAAATAGGAGGTTAGCTCCTTTTTTTTTCATGAGAATGGTTTGTTAGGATAGTTTTTCTCAGGTGACGAAAGGAGGATCTTCTTATTTGGTCTAAAATGAATTCTGTTGCATTTCATGTAAGATTTGGGAAGAATTATTTTGTATCCATGGATGAGAATAACGTGTTGGTTAATCGTGATATCATGCAGGTCACAAATGGAATATGGTTGAGTGTTACGAGCTATCATTTATCATTTAATGAACACTTGGTTATTGTATTTTGACACCAGTAATTAGTGATTGACAAGAAGTAAAAAAAATAAAAATAAATAAAGGTCTACCAAAAATTTGTGCACAAGTCATCCGTAAATAAGTTGAAGCGATTCCTATATAAGACAGAGAGGAGACACGGCAGCTGGAAGCATTAGTTTCGACAGATTCCTGATGAACTAGATTTACTTCCCATTTTTTAACATCTCTGTATATGGATTCGTTGGAAGAGGTGTCAAGATCTCCAGTGATTATTGCATGAGAACTGGATTTTTGTTGCACCTATTGAAGAGCACAAGATTTAGTAGACTCAGATTAATATCCGCATTTATAAGACCGTTTTTAAATATACTCCTTTTTCTTTGTAAACTATCCAAGATACACTACTATCGTTTACAAAAAAAAAAAAACAAAAAAACAAAAAATAAAGATCGTGCACAGATACGTCTCTAGACTTACAGGAAGGACCGACGAACTGCATATTGTAACCTGACACACGATGCACTTTTAGAAACAACATTATGTATTTCTATATATTTTCTAGGAAAATTCACTTTTCATGGTAAGTTGACACCAATGATTAATACATCCAAACCAATAATGCACATTGATTGCTTACTCGATCGGTAATGCACATTGATCGCCAAATAATAACCTAATAATATTTCCAATTTTGCCAATATCTTTGGGTAATTATTATTTTCAATAAAAAAAAATGTTGCCATGGTCTAATAATGATGCGTTCGTTTATTTGGTGGTTTATAAACCGCGAAACAATATTTTATCTAGACTTAGTATTGGATCGAGTCTAAGTCGAGTCTACTCTTGTTTAGATCTAAACCTATAATCTAAAATTTAAACTCAAACTCATTATTTGGGTCTAGATTCAGATCTCAGGTCTAACAAATTTACTTGAAAATACACATTTTTTTACATCTTTATGTCATACTTTTCATCCCATTACTAGCAAATAAAATACATTTACATATAAATATGACATAATTCATTCAAAGCTTCTTCTTCTCTATTTTTTAAGAATGTAGGTTTTGAATTACAAAAAGAAGAGTTCATTACATAAACAAAATTAAATAAACGACTATAATCAACATGACACAAATTTTTTTGATTATTATAAATTTAAATATAATTATTATAATATAATTCGAATCATGAGTTCACAGGTTTGGATATTGTAGACCCAAATCCTCTACCCACTAAAGAAGCAAGTCTATCAAGTCTAGATCAGGTGTACAAGTTCATGGGTCTTATTTTCTAAACTTAGATCCTACTTTCATAGGTTTACCTATTGTCAAGCCTAATTTTATCTATTTAAACCAAGAGTTTATAAACTAAATAGATTTGTGTTGTTTTCAATTGTTAGATGTAATGTGTAAATCGAAGCCTACTTTTGAACTTGAGAAAAAAAAAACTCAATAGTGTAGGTTTTTTCACAATATAAAAGAAAAAGTCAACAATTGGACCCATAATAAAAAAAACGAACGGATTTACCAAACGCAGTAAAAAAAAACTCATGTAACACTATAGATTCTTTGGGGAAATCAATGGTGAGATGGGGAAAAACTAAGAAATATGTTCCCTGACCTCTTTCAACTGGCCAAGCTTAAAAAGACCTCCATTGCAAAAACACTGGAATACTTTAGATCAGATTTTGGTAAGCTTTTTAGTGGACCTATGTCTGTTGAAAACTTTGACCATTTACAAACTCAGGCCGACACTCCCAATGAAATATTATATAATATCAGACTATGTCCTGAGGAGAACCTTTTGGAGTGGACTCCTACTAAAAACTGTTATACTGTAAACTCTAGATACAAAGTTTTAAATGATGGTGGACTTAGATTTCATCTTCATGACCATATCTAGCTTAGTTGGGCACTATTAAAGGTTAAATTATTTGCCTGGTTGGTTCTATTTAATAAGGTATTAACTAAAGCTAACCTCTGCAAAAAAGGATGGAACGGACCTACAATATGTATTTTGTGCAGGAGTTTTAAGGAAACTACTAACCATTTATTCATCAATTGTTCTTTTGCCACAACTGTATGGAAGACTTTTTATTCAGGGTCCTCTGTATCCTGCAATTTGTTCTATTGCTGATCTATATACATTTTTACCTACTGTGATATCTGAATTTTCTATTAAAAGCAGTCACACTCTCATTCAAACAATTTTGTGGTACATTTGGAAGGAACGAAATAACCGTATTTTCAAGGGAATATCTAAAACCCCTAGCATCATAATTAATGAAATTTCATCACAACTCATGCTCCTGAAACTACCAGGTCCTTGGATTCCAATCAGGCCTCCCTAATTACTGTAGATGAAGTACCTACTCTTGATTAATAATTTGTTAGTCGAATTTCAAAATTTCAATTTTTGATAATCTATAACTGTTTTATATTAGTCAGATGTTGGCTTTCTCATTTTGGAGGCATATCTGTTGCTCATCCAGTCTGTAATTTTTGAGACGTACTTTGATGTGATTCAGACTTAGAGGTGATACTTTTTTCTTATTAATCAATAGCTTAACACTTACAAAAAAAAAACACTATAGATTATTCAAAAAACCAAAATAAAGAAACGGACGGGCCCGATATCCCCTATTTCCCGGTCGACGCGCTTCAAAAGGGAAGGGCTTGAACTTGTCACCGAGTCATTTTGCTGAAGCACCTTCACTAATATACATATTGTATCTACAAGCCAAGCCTGAATCAACCATGTAAATATAAAAAGTTTAGGAGAGCAGTTTGGAAAATCCATGAAGTATGCAAAAAAAACGCCATCCAAGAGAGACAAAATTATTATGACATTTTGTAACAGTTACTGGTACACGTGTCAAGTATATACCAGATGCCCTTGACTATTCCTATATTCTTTACTAAAAAGTCTGATACGTATCCCGCTAAAGAAAAAATCGGCATGCATGCAGTGGATAACCATATTTTCCTCGAAATATGGGGAGAATTTGCTTTTATTTGGGGTTAATATAAAAAGGAAACTGTTATGTTTGTTAGCGTCGGAATTTCACAGATTTTGCTCGACATCAAATTTAAGCATGTATAATCTAACAGTACCAAGTAAAATAGATAATATAGAAATCAAATCCCACAAGTCATAGTCCTAAAGCAAAACGTATCTTTTAGTTCAACCATAAGACTTCACAAAACAATTTCTGATGAGTCCTAACTCAAACCTACGTGAAGTCGCATCTTCATTCATCAAGTCTCTCTAATATATGTTGTGTTTGGCAGAATTTCTTGATTCTTGATTGTTAAAAGAAGAAGAATCTATAGATTGTATCACATGTAAGAATCAAAAGAAGGGGGAAAAAAAAAACAAAGATAGGAGAATCAATTTTCTATTTCTGTGATTTTGTAAATAAATATAAATTTACGTTCATTAAAAGAAAATCTAGATTTTTTTTTAAAAAATAAATGTAAATTTATATTTCTTTACAAAATCATAGAAATAGAAAATTGATTTCTTTTTTTTTTGTTAAATCATTGAAATCTACAAAAGACTAATCAAAACCAACCTCTGTCAAACAAATGTTAATGGGTCTTTTCCTCTTGGCTCTTGTATATTTAATAATATTGTTGAATTTTCAATCCTTTTGATCTACTTTAGCGATCAAAGCAACTTCTATAGAACACTTAAAAGCAAGTTAAAGGTCCTTTTGGTAGAAACTGTCGTAACCTAACTTCTATAGATGTAAAGAAATTATTGTTTTCAAAAGTTACATGTTTCTAAAAAAATTGATAGTGTTTGATAGAATTATTAGATTATTATAGTCTTTAAAGGAAAATCATTTGTTCGAAAAGTATCCAAAAATTCTCCCGAATCTTAAGTCAACTTCAACTTCGAATCACTTTTCATCCAATGCAAACTCAATTCCATATAAAACGACATATCCAACGCAAAGAAACTTAAGGGCCCATGTGTCATGTGTGTATCCTATATCAACATGAGTGACTGAACTTCTTACCATTGCAGTACGTTCTTCTTTTCTCTTTCCTTTTAGTGATAAAGTCAAGACTTCACAAGCTCACGCATCCATGTTTGGGTAAGATTTTCCCAAGTCTACCTTTTCTTCTGTGGGGTTTGTCCATTCTTCCAGGCAAAAACCCCACCACCACCACCACCAGACATGGTGGTTGGCGCCCTTTGTGACTTCTTCTTGGAGGGACTTGTGGTGTTCACGTGATGATTGGGGCCACTTTTCTTGGAGGGTTGCTTTGTCGCCATCTTTTTTTTCTTTTCTTTTTTTTGAAATATTCAAGAAGATCAAAACCCGAGATATATATATTAAACCAAAGAAAGTGACAAGATATGAAAACACTAGGGCACCGTAAACTTATAGAGCAGAATGTGTGTTTCGTTGCATAACATCCAACTGTTTTTAGTTTTTTTCCCCCCTACATGCTCTTCACATTTTACTGATGCACATGGTAAATGTAAAGGTATGGTAAATAAAACAAAGTTGATTTAATCCACATTGTTGGACAAATATATAGAAGAGAATTTAAGAGAAATGATACGTGGGACAACATATTCGGACACAAACAAAGATTTTAAAGATCTATGTTACCATCATGTGTTGGAACTAGTGATCACTTCACTAGGTCTTAGTCTTTAGAAGGAAAAATGTTGAATATATGGTCTTTCTCTAGATTTAGTTCACCTTGTTGAAGATTTCTAGAATATATATTAAACATCTGGGTTAGGTAGTATTGCAGAAGAACATATAATTAATGCCTTAGATCCAACACCTTGACATACACCTAATTAATATCCCACCGTCAGATAATTGTTAGGTTTTATTGTTTGCACCGCTCGTTGGTATCAACAATAATACAGTATACTTCCATGTAACCGAGGTACATTAAAGGCACAAATTTTGTACTCCACGTGATAAGTTATATAAATATTCCTTATCCTTGTTGGGGTAAAATGAAGATACGCTTTGATGGTTGACACCAAGGCAAAAAATGTGTTGACATTTCCCTCGGGACAGTGACTAAGTACAATGTGTTATGCTAGGATTAACTAATCAAATATTTGCAAGGTGAGTAGTGACTTGGACGTGCATGCCTTGAAAAGAGCAGCACACATGAAGTGCTCCTTCAGGGTCTTCTCCTAAATTTGTTTTGTTTGTTTGTTAATGGACCATAATCTTGGAGGGAGTTAATTAAAAGAGCGAACCCATTCCCCTAGAGAAGCATGCAGGTTTGTTAGGACGTGTTTGACCTTTCTCACTAATCATTGACTAAGAGCATATTAGATGATTGAAAGTAGCCCCCTTCTCAATTTACCTTTTCCTTAGGCCCCTTGAATTTAGAGGTTACCAGCTTGGAATAACTTGCACGTGAGACATTCGTGACGTAGTAAGTCTTAATTGGCGGGGTTATGCAAGACGTTCCACTTATTCTTCTGTTTGGTTCATATGATTACTTGAGCCTCGAATTCTAGTAGAGTTCAAAGCCGTAGGGTTGGATTTCCAGATGAAGTAGTTGATTGTTTGGTTCTAGTTGAATCCACGAACCACAAATATCTTTATTTGGCATGCCAAATTCTGACGTATAGTATTCTGAAAGTATTCATGTACATGAACATGTCCGACACGGAGGTAGTTCGGAACACATACTACGTGGTGCGTGCATGAAGTGGTCCCACGCGGAGTAAACATGTGAACACGTGAGACAACAGAAAAAACGGACTACAGGGAGGCCGCTCATAATTTGAAAACTATACATTAAAAATTAAAAAAATATGGTCCACCGCGACTGCAAACAGTAAACTATAATAATAAAAAAAAGAAGGAAAAAACACACACCCAACACCCCGGTCCCACTTATGTGTGGGGGCCGCACGAAAGTGACGTCTGATGATCACTCGCCAAATTGAATTTCCACTCCCTCGCTTTTCCCAACGGTCCGTCTTTCGGTTATTTTCCTTTTTTAGGATTTCGTTTTTACATCTTTCAAATCCGGAGGTGGTGAAGATGTCATCACAAGAAGAAGAAAAGGAAGAAGACGCCCGATTCTCACAAGCATGAAGAACAAACAATATGCTGAGGTTGGTTGTTCTAAGAAAATGGTTGCACTATTCATTTTGTTTTCCTGCTAATCGTTGTGCTCATTTGATGAGATGAAAACAGGAGAAAATTTTCGTAAGTAAGATGATTTTCCAACATGACCTTCTGTGCTACTAGTTTGATTCGTCTTCCAACGATCTTTGCATGAATATTATATAATTTAGAGTGGTTTACTTGATGATAACTTCAACCATATAAATACGATTTTCACGTAACTTGTAACATCGTAAGATTTAATCTTACATTATTTAAAATAAGAAATAAGTCGAGTTAAATAAAGATCAATATCAATTACCATATAGATTTTAATTTAAGTATTTTAAGTTTGGTGATTAAGTCTAAGGTTGTTGTGGGTTAAGTTGGGCTTGAGAGAGTCCGAATCAACTAAGAATGTGGGAATTAAATGCTACACTCAAGAAAATAGAGACTAACTCTAGAATTCTTACATCAATTGGTTATGATCGTAGACTTTGACAAGGACATCTAATGTTCTAATGAGGGACACTGTAACATCCTAAGATTTAACCCTACATTATTTAGAATAGGAAGTGAGTTGGACTAAATAAAGATCAGGATCAACTACCATATCAATTTCAGCCTAAGCATTTTAAACATAATAGCTAAATTTGAGGTTGTTATAGGTCAATTGAGTACATTACTGCTCTTAATTTAAAAATCATTCACTCCGATATCCTAATCTATTATCATCCACCATTGTTGTCATAACCACTATCCTAATACTACACCTAAAACACCAAACAAAAGGTTTATACAGTAATAATTCCAATTCAAAGTTAATTCAGAAATTAATATTCTAATCAACTAACTATACTACTCATGACTTTATGATGTACGACTACATGATTTCATTTTATATACACTTGAAAATAAACCATTGTTAATCTACACCTGTAAAATACAAAATAAATACATGTAAGTGACAATCAACAAGGTCACTCAACATACATCTCCCAATTATGAGGAAACCACAAAAAAAACAGTACAATTATGTGGAAAAACTCAAATCTAAAGTGAAACATGCGACTCATATGTATACCTCAAACACTTGTCTTAAATGCACCATAGTTTCTACAATTTATATGTAAACTAAACATTGGTTCACTAAAGAACCAAAGGTATAGGAAAACCATACAACTCAAGAAAAAGCAGGAAAAACTTTGAAAACACGCATATCCTAAAACTCTACACTTAAAGTACAAAAACACCAGAAAACATGATATACTCAATTTATATGACATGCATTAAAAGGTCATATCAATCGGTCGAAAAACTCAACTCAACTACACTAAAATTTATCATGTTGTCCAGTGTCAACCAATCGATATTATCCCATAAGAAGTCACCGAACTACACTACACTGCTACAAAAGAGTCACCCTACAAAGAACTCACCTGTCCTGGGTCCTACATCTGAAGAATCCTCAACACTATCTTTTATAGGATGTTACCAAAAACGAGACACGTGCATATCAAGCTCTGACCAACTACATAGAATCCACCCTTTCAATGTCTTGAGTCTTAGTACCGAGCCAACCAGAGTCTCTTACTTCTTGATCTTATCAACACCTAACACTCGAATTTCATCATTCGGTATCATGGTTAACTAGTTAGGGGAATCATACTCCTTGAATTTGTCGACACAATCCTTACGACCTTTTGGTTTCTAGATTTCAACATAGGCCTTGTACTCGACCATCCAGGAGTATCGTCATACTCCTTGGTCTCCCAACACAATCATTTGCCTTATTGGTCCTTAAAACAATTCAACAAAAAACCTTTTTTAAATTCTTTTATCATTTTCCACAACACTTTGTGTCACGCCCCTCATTTTCTACAGTAATTTAAAATAAATTAAATTACAAAAAAATTAAAGCTAAATAGTAAATATCTAACTACCAGGAATCTATGTGTGCGGCTAGGAAACTCCAGATTATATGCACTACGCTCACCCTTTGCATACCTGCATCTGCAAACCAAAACACGAGGAAAAACGTATGAGTGACGAAAGTCATCCAGTACGCACCTCACAAAAACAGCAGAAAACAAAACTATAATCAATTTTCCTTTTAAATTCATTTCGCAAACCATTTTCTAAAAACCTCATAAACTAGACCCACACCGGTTCAAACCACAACCGAGCTCTACTAGCCCAAAGCCACAAGTAAAGGCCATCAATGGCTAAAACCACACACAGTGAGTCGAGAAGTCCTACGCTAGGCAACCAAACTCTGGCCACAAGCAGCTAACCGAAGAGCAACCAATGGCGTCTGCATTGCCACGATGTGCCACCCTGTGTTGGAGCCGCGTCGTCCCGCGATTCTCTCACCTGGAGAACCCTCACAAAGCCAACCCCTCCCTGGGAAGGCTGTCCTGTCTCTCAGGATGCTACCAGCTATGGGGCACGTGTCCCACCTGCACTGGCCACCACAGGGCACGCCTCCTCACGGGGTCCTCCACACATGGTGCTTAGGAGGGAGTGTCATACCTCCACACCCGACGACACACGAGCCTCAGTGCTCACAGCGACAGCAGGAGTATCATACCTCCCCGTCATGCCACAAGACACCTCAACTCGCAGACCACAACCATAGCCTTGAGACGACAGTCAAGAAGTCTCATACCTCTAGGACCCGACGCCCCTCAGCCTTTGGTATCTCGACCCCCGACCACAACCAGGGAGTAGCGCCCGACCACCTAAGAATGTCGTCACATTCCCTAGTCCCGACGACACGGTTCCACACTGTCTCGGCCCACACACAGAAAACCAGGAAAACATTTTCCAAAATAGGCCAACTATTTCCTTGAAATCTATTTTCCAAAAAACCATTTTTATATCTTTGAAAATTCTTCCAAAATCTCTGCAAAACGGCGCATCAGGGGTCTTAGGGACCACCATTGATGGCCCATAATCCCTTTCAATGGGACAAAACACAGCAATCCAAAAAGCCCTCAAAAAATACATTTTATAAACATATTTGGGCCCAGATTCGGCATGCCGAAAAATAGGATCGATATGCCAAAAATCCCTAGTTCGGTAGACTGATCTGGATCGATCGACCGAATCAGGTCAACGGTCAACACTCAAGCCAAATTCGGTATACTGAAAACTGGTTCGGTCGACTGAAATCTCCTGATTCGGGCGACTGTCCAGAATTGGACGACAGAATTTCGACCAAAGGGCCTAATCTGACAGAAAAACGACATACCAAAATGGTTCGGTATGCCGAATTCTGCGAAAAATAGAAAACGGTCCAAACCCTACAGTCTAAAATCGCCTCAACTGGGACCTCCGATTGGACACCCTAAACAAATACCAAAAATCTTACATAAAACATAAGATGTAGATCCTCAAGTCTACTCCAAATTCCAATAAACAGAACTAAAATCCATTCACCATGCATCAAGATATAAAATCACAAAGGCGGAAGGGTCGAAATGACCCAAAACACACCAACTACCATAAATATCCATAAATGCCACCATAAATTCTCAAAAATTCTAAAACATTAAATTTAGCCTGAATTAGATGCATCCTAGGCATTTCTACCATTTTACATGATTTCTACACATTAAATTGGGGATACGTACCTGAAACGACCTTCGACGATCTCCGGCCAACTCCGGCGAATTCTGGTGACCCCGCACGACCACGGCCGCACCATGACCTCAGAGATGCTCCACGAGCCACCCGAGCCATCACAGCCCTCCGCTTCTCCTCCTCTCTCTCTCTCTCTCTCTCCGTTGGCGTGCGAATGAAGAAAACAGAGGAGGCAGGGGAGGATGGGTGGAAGGAGAAGGGGGTAGAGAAGGAGGAGTGGGGAGGAAGGGAAAGAATGTGGGGAGGGAGAAGTGCGTGCACCGAGGAGGAGGGGAAAGGAAGAAGAAAGAAGGAAGAAGGAGAAGACGGCGACGAGCGATGGAGGAGTGCGGTGCGGCTTATAAAGCCTGCACACGTAGTAGTTGGGAGCGTGCTCATCTGTACGTCTCAGCCACCGACACACCACACAAGCACATCGGCCACTCCGCCCAACCATCAGCCACAGCAACCGGCCCACGGCGCGGACCCCACACGCACAGTGCCATAATGTACAGTGCTTACCACTTATAGGGACACGTAATTAGAAGCCGGCCCACGAAGCCTAAGCCTAAAAGCACAAAATCACACAACGAGCCTCCGAACAGTAACACCCGTTCAAGAATAAAATTCATAAAAAAGTAAATAATTACAAAATGAATTTTTCGGATGTTACACTTTGAAAAAAAATTAAAATTCCTCACATATCATAACAATCATCAACAAAATGGGCCACAATTTCTTGCTATCAAGGCTAAAAACATGTGGCCCATACACACGGGCAATATGCATGGATGATTAGCTCATAATGTATATATATTTTATTCCCATATTTATCTATTTCGTATATAAGTAATACTACTCGAGATGTTTTATGTAGATTTTATAGAAACTGGAGGACTTAAAAAGAATCTGGGAAAAACAAGGAAAAAAGAATAATTGTGCTAGAAAAGAAGAAATTTTTGTATGGAAAAATTTAGAGCTACGTCAGGAAGTCAAATGCACATTTTTCATGTACTTAAATACCGATAAAAATATCAGCAAATAAATGAAAGAAGTCATAGGAGAACCTAGATGACGTGGACGCCTCTTAGACGTCTAGATGCAAATCCGATGCCTCCCAAGCGCTAGTATAAGATATTTTTGACTCGTCTTCTGTGAATATGATTCTCAATTATAAATATCTTTTATTCAAAATTTAAAATCAAATTTTGTATTCGGATTTGTCTTCGACGTAAGCAAATCTCTATAAATTTATAAAAGGACCCTTTGTGTAGATCTAAAAGGGAGCTTCCACATTCTAAGTTTAGATTTTTTTTCTCTGTTGTTGTGAAAGACTCTCTTGCATTGTTCCACTTGTAATATCAGGTTTTATTAATATAAATTCAAATTTCTTTTCAATTATGTCTTGCATTTCTCTCCCTTCATCTTTTTTTTTGATGTTGTTTGTTATCATGCTTAACTAAGTTTTTAGTTCTAAGATTGAGACGAAATTTGTATGAATTGAAATGCTATGAGTAAGTTTTGTTCTTTCTCTTGTGCTCTATTACTATGATCATGTAAACTCGATGTATATTAAATAGATTACTCATCATTTGATAAACTTTGATAGGCTAATATTGAAACTTTCATTTTAGTCTATAAGTAGGGAATAATGATTTGGGAGTTACGTATATAATCTCAAATCTATCATATGTCATTTGATTGATTTGACTCTATGTGTTTTTATTCCTTGCTTGATATTCTAGAATGCATAGCATATAGTATATGCTAGTTAGGATAAAAATTATTTAATCAAATATTAAGATCTAAAACAAGAAATAGAATAAATTTACTTATGCATTCTCAAATGTTGCATAAATGGATGTGAAACCCTAGGTGTTAATCAATTTGATTGCATTTGGATATTCTAGTTTTAGTTTTCAAACGTCATCTCTCTCAAACTCTTTTCAATAATTGATACTTAATCATTATTTTGAAAATACTTTTTTCTATGGGATCGACCCGTATTTGCCAACACACTATATTAGAGGTGAGCTGGAAAGGTGCGTCTGAGTGGTGCGCCCCAGAGAATCTGGATCAGACTGCAATCTGATCCAGAATCCATCCCAGAAAAGAGACAGGGTGATGCGTGCTAATGCTGATGGGTTCATGCCAATGTTAAAAGCTGAAAACATGATGGCAGTGGCGGAGCTAGAAATTTTTTATTGTGGGGGCTATATAAAATAAAACCAAGATAGATGAATTTTTTTTTTGATATTATGATTATAATCAAAAAATATGTCAACTTTAAAAACTACCAACATATATTTTTTTAAAATACTATTTCAAAAAAACTCCAATAAAAAGAAAAAAATTACAATTGTCCTCGACGAGGATACATTTTTTGGAAGCGTTGCATGATTG
>JAMKQA010012282.1:0-42391 GCA_024699735.1 Posidonia australis
CCCCCCCCCCCCCCCCCCCCCCCCCCCCCCCCCCCCCCCCCCCCCCCCCCCCCCCCCCCCCCCCCCCCCCCCCCCCCCCCCCCCCCCCCCCAGACCCCAGACCTGCGACATAAGGGGGAGTGAAGAAATAGAATAGGAAATAAAATACAAAATTCATTAAAAGGGGGCAAATTTGAAATTTAATTTGTACCTTATCTAAAATGCATTCTATCTATTCCTATCCGTCATCTCTTCTAGACGTTTGGCTTTTTAACCAAGTGCCTTCTTCATATAGAACGAAGAATTAATTTTTTTTTGAATGAGAGGGCACAATATAAACAAACAAATAAAGAGAGAAAAGGGAGCATAATATAATTTTATTACCATATAATAGAAAATAGTAGCTGTTTTCTTCCATGTCTTCTTTTCAAGTCTTGCTAACTTTTATCTACTACTAAAATTTAGGCTTCAAAGAGTCAGACTGGGCGTAAAAGAAAGCAACCTGTACCATCCTCTGGTCCTGCAAATAGTTCAGGAACTGCAAATACTGCAGGTCCTTCTCCAAGCTCGGCACCATCAACCCCTTCTACACACACTCCTGGAGATGTGATGTCAATGCCATCATTGCAACATAGTGGCAACTCATCAAAGGCTTTAATGATGTTTGGTTCTGATGGAACTGGGACTCTTACATCTCCTTCAAATCAAATTGTAAGATATTAAATTGATGTTTCTGAATGGTATTGTTAAAACATAGAATCCTAGACTTTGTGCCAAAACAAGTTCTTATCTTCTTTCTTTCAGTGGGATGACAAAGGGGAATTACTTGTGGAAGATGGTTCCCTTGAAGATAATGTGGAGTCTTTTTTGACCCCTGATGATACAGATCCTAGAGATGCAATTGGCCGCTGTATGGATGTCAGCAAAGGTTTTGTTTTTCCTTTTTGTTGGAGGTCTTCTAGTTGATGCCCTTCTAGATGATGTGAATGCGTAGCCTGACTTTCTTTCGTATTCCCATTTTCAGGATTTACATTCAACGAGGTTGGGATCATCAGGGCAAGTACAAGCAAAGTTGTTTGCTGCCATTTTTCTTCAGATGGAAAACTTCTTGCTAGTGGTGGCCATGATAAAAAAGTGATAATCCTATGAATAATCCTTTTTATCATACGTTGTTGAATATGTTTCTGCATGTTTTCTTTGTATCTGCATGATTCACCTATGCTCTGTGCTAATGGGCATGTGTACTGGCAACTTTGCAATGCAGGCTGTGTTATGGCACACAGATTCATTGAAGCCAAAAACTACTCTAGAGGAACATTCCTTGCTAATCACTGATGTGAGATTCAGCCCAAGCATTCCACGTGTAGCCACTTCTTCTTTTGATAAGACAGTGAGGGTTTGGGATGCCGACAATGTCAGTAACCAATGCACCATACAATTCCTTTATTTCTTGGAGCTATTCATCATCTGTTTTCTGTTCCTTACAGATTGGCATTTCATCTCCATGATTACTTTTTGCTGTATACTTCTTATTGCAGCCAGGCTATACGCTCAGGACTTTCATAGGGCATTCTGCTTCTGTTATGTCACTTGATTTTCATCCCAACAAAGATGATCTCGTATGTTCTTGTGATGGTAATAGTGAAATCCGTTATTGGAGTATTAACAATGGTAGCTGCACTAGAGTTTTTGAGGTATGACATAAGCTTTCCAGTTTCAACATGTTACCGTGAGTTTGGCTAAGTTAAATTTTCTATGAGAGACTAGCAATTGTAGTATAACTAAAAGCATTAGTTTCGATCAATTTATGACTTATAATTTACCTTTATTCTGTCAGACTATCAATTATAATGTTAGCTTTAATGCAAAATCCAGAGGCAAGCAAATTATGGGAAAATGATTCATTGAGTTATGATTAAGTGAATCCCTTTGGGGGAAAAGAGTGATGGTTTAGAAAGGGAATTTGTTATCATACACGAACACAGAACTTGACATTTTCTTTTGTTTATCAAGTTCATATATGAAAATGTTATTGATTTCTTGCTTTTATTAGCTGAAAAGTTCTTGTACTATTGTATCTCGGCAGGGTGGAACAACCCAGATGAGATTTCAGCCTCGTCTTGGCAGATACCTTGCAGCAGCTGCTGAGAACGTTGTATCTGTGCTTGATGTTGAGACACAAGCTTGTCTCCACTCACTAAAGGTTGCTTATCTTGGCTTGAATTATCTGGTCATGTTGAAATGAACCTTTATTCATCAATTCTAATTGCAGGGACACACAAAACCTATCCATTCTGTATGCTGGGATACTTCTGGTGACTATTTAGCCTCTGTTAGTGAAGATTCAGTGAGGGTGTGGACACTTGGGTCTGGAAGTGAAGGTGACTGTGTACATGAGCTGAGCTGTAATGGGAACAAGTTTCATTCTTGTGTTTTCCATCCAACCTATCCAGCGCTCTTGGTCATTGGGTGCTACCAGGCAAGTAGCACATTTACTTTCGTTCCTATCTTGTCATGTCTATTGTGAAGCCTTGTGAATTTCATGAATACAGTGGCTTGAACTTTGATAGCTTTTCATCCTGGTATGACAAATGTGCATGTATGCTATACCGGTTGCTGAAGCAAAATAGGCTTTTCAATTTAGGTTTACATTGTTTAGTCAAATAATTGGTCTAGCATTTTATGATGTCTCAAAATGTGCAAACCCCTCATATCTGTGTCCATTTGGAAAGAGGTGAATGTCGGTGTGAAAACTTGCTGCTGAGGAACAAGTTTTTATCACCACTGAGGCCATTGTAGCCCCTTAACGTTGTCATGTTCAAGGATTTCATAATTTGTCAGTTGTCAGTTTGTCACCATTTCTGATACTTGCTGCTGGCATGTTGCTAGAGAACATTTCCTAGTTGGGGTCAGTGTGGGATTTGATGAGAATTGTTTTTGTTTCTCAACTTCTACTCTCCACTGTACCTATACTGTACTCATGTGGCCATGACCTTGCATATACCCATATGCATATACGATATCTTAAACTTGGAAAATATGGAGGTGCCAAACTTATCTCCATGTTCTACCCATATTTATAGCAATGGCACTGTAGCAAGTGGCAGAGCAATGTTCTCCATCATACCTATACCATATCTTAAACTTGGGTATATAGAGGTACCATATCTATGATGATGCATATACCCACAAAAATAACCACATCAATGGCAGCATAACTAGTCTAATACACTTGAAGAAAATAATTACCTGAACCAATAAATCGTTATAATGTCCAATCATGCCTTTTCCAGATCTTAAACTTGGCAATATAGAGACACCATATCAATGACGTTGCATATACTCATATCCACATGACCACATCAATGGCATAGTGGCATATTAGTCAAAGAAAATAGCTGTCTGAACCAATAAAATCATTATAATGACAATATCAATTTTTTTAGCAGTACCAATGCTTATATCCTCATTAACGATGGTATCATCATATAACCATGCATATTACGTAATGTACATATAGCATATCCTAAACTTGGGAATAATAGATAACGATGACTGATGCTCATGTCTATCATTATTATTTTTCCTGTTTAATGGATGTCTTAAGAAAGGTCAACATGATTGTATCAATTTTCACGTGGTGTTTGGTTGGGCCATATGTTTGCTTTGCCATCTTATAGCTGTAGTAGTGTTTTATGTCTTCTTCTTGTGACTTATTTGGTAAAAGATTTATAGATAATTACGTATTCGGGATTTAGCTCTCTGAAATTAGGAACGGTTTGAACTAGTAGAAAGGTTGATATGAAAGGCTGAAGAGCCTTTACATTCCATGTCCCATTGCCTCAGCTAGGATGATCTGTATGCTGGAATTTAGCCTTTACAAGAATGAGAGGTAAGGAATAGGTAGATATGAAAGGCATAAGAGCTTAACATCAAATATCACATCACCTCGATTAGGATGATCTGTATGCTCGGAGATGACAATTTATTCCCGACTGTTCATTTTTTAGCTCTCTTCTTCTTCGCTACTTTATATTTCTGTCTGACTGAAGATAAATCTTTTGCGTACAGTCTCTGGAGCTTTGGAACATGGCTGAGAACAAGACCATGACTCTATCTGCACACGAAGGTCTAATTGCTGCCTTGGCTGTGTCAAACATTACTGGGCTAGTGGCTTCTGCAAGCCATGATAAATTTGTTAAGCTCTGGAAATAAGCAATCTTCACTTGTTCCGCATCAAAAAACGGCATCGGATGTATATGCTACCATGTGTGTAAAGCTGCTTCAACACCAGCGAATGTGTAGTTTTGAGGGCGTTCAGAATTGTGAAGTAAACAAAAAGAGGATGGTAGATCATTACTTCTACCACTTCTCCTACCCATAATATCTAACATCAAAGGAAATCCCAGGATTGCATAGGACGCTAACCATGCCACATCGTTGTTATTCCTTAATACTTCAATCTTTGTATTTTGTCTCACTCAGTCGGGCATGATGGTTATCATGGAATTGCGCACTTGTGGTGTGATGTGGTCAAGTATTACTTGCAAAAGGGTTGTTTTTGAGTTAATGCAGTGTTGTAAATACTTTATAAAGATATTCGTCGTTTAACGTCTGTTCTCTTGTTTTTTTTTGGCTCTTGAAACAGATTCATTTGCTTGCTGAGACAAGCAAAACATGTACTAGCATATGACGTCTTTGTGTCAATTCTTTTATATTTTGCTTGTCTTTCATTTCTTTTGTCATGGAAAAATATTTATACTTTTAAATCTTATTTAATGTCTCAAATTGATGATTTACAGTGGCTTACGTTTGTAGTAAGTGAGTGGTTTTTTGTTTTTGAATGTAATAGATAATATTCTGTATATGATGTTTTCTTTTGAGTTTATGAGACTTATGATGATTAATAGTTGTGTATTGATCGTTACTATGTCGATTATTGTTATATGAATGTTTTACAAAATTAAATTTATTGTTTACAAGTTTTAAATTATGGATGTTGTGTTTGTGGTGAAAATTGTTCATAGAGGATGTGTTTTTGTTCAAGTTTATATTGGATTTTGAATGTTTAGTAGAGTTTTGGAAAGAGAATTTTGAAATATTTTTGCTAGGTATGGATTTCTATTGTGCCATTTTGGATGTTGAATTGTGTAAAATCATTGGTAGATTTAGTGTTTGTGTTGATATTCATAATTTTGATCTTGTTATTTTTATTTAATTATATCTTAAGATTTAGATATCGAATTTTGGTATTTTAATAAACGTTAGGTAATTTCAAGATACTTAAATTGTGCATGGTATGAAATTTTGTTACATCATTTGAAATTCCAAATCTAATGATTTTAGTTTTCTTGTGATTTGTTTAGATTGATTTTTGAATTAGTGATTGATATGAGTTTAAAATGGTTTGAGAAAAATGATTAGACTGTTTTGAAAAGGTTTTGCTCTTAATTTGTTTCGTGAATCAAGAAATTAAATGGTTGTGTAGTTAAGATTAGGGATTATGACAATATTCTTGAGAGATAATCAAGCACGAGGTCTAGGTTGAGATTTGAAGATCAAGAGGTTGTAGGAACGTATCGATAGATCTTAGAGATATGATATTCTTGGATTGTTGTTCATGAAGTCGAGGTTGAGGTCTACGGGTTCAGGTGTCGATCGAACCTCGACATGATATTCTGGATGTTTCAGGCATTGAGACTTGGAGGCCTTGACTAGACTCAAAGATGAGAGACTCTGGTTGTTTTAGACATTGAGGCTAGAATGTCGAGAGGGCGGAGTCTGCGTAGTTCGGTTAGTGTGAGTAGATGCACATGACTTATTTTTGGTGATGTTCTAAAAGACGATAACTTCCGATGTATGGTTAGTATTTTTGAGCGTCCTTTAGAGACGTTGAACTTCAGGATAGATAGGTTTCTCGTAAGATAGTTCGTCTGTGGTAGTGTAATGTTCTTTAGTAGCTGTTTGTGGCAATAGTTGGTTGCTTGATGTCGAGCAACACCACTGAGTTTTACCTATGTGGCATCATAGTTTTTAGTAGATTTTGCTAGTGTGGCATTGAGTTTGAGATAACTTTTTAGATACATGACATATAGATTGAGTGCATTGTATTTTCTAAGGTTTTGCCAATGTGACTATAGGTTTGGATATGATTTTCTAAATGTACATCATATTGATTGAGTGCATTGGATTTTCTATGAAATTTACCACATCTAGAATCATAACATTAAAAATATTTGAACATTGCTGTAAAACCATAATAGCTCGGGAGCATGTCGAAATTTTTAAAATGACATCTCCCTAAAACTTAAGCCACACAAGCCAAAAACCTCAGAAAATGTGATTCACTTGATTTATATGATGTAATCAGAAACCATCTTAAAAACACTGCCATACAAGCAAAACATCTAGTCGTATTGTCTGATGTTAAGTAATCGATTCTGGTCAGAAGCAACCGTCGAAGCGCACTACATTGCCATCGACAAGTTACTTTGGAAGGAGTCTATCCATCATGAAGTTCAACTTCTCTGAAAGATCCTCAACAATGTTAACCTTCCTTAGGAAAGCTATCTTCTTTCAGGACATCATCAGAAATGGAATATGTTGCATCTACCCCTACAGGCCCAACTACGTAGAGTCTCCTCTCTTGGCATCCTAGTCTTAGTGTTTGGAGCAACTAGAGCCTCAAACCTTTGGATTCAACCAACACTTCAAGTTTTAGTGTCTAAAGTAAATAGAGTATCATACCTCTAGGTCTAGCCAGCATTTGAATCCACAGACCTCAGCTTCAGTTTCGTAAATGACAATTCACGAGTATCATACCTTTAGGATCCGACGATACTTACCTGCAACCTCTTGATTTTAGTACCTTAACCTAGACTAAGTGCTCGACTACCTAGGAATATCATCATATCCTTTGGTCCGAGCAACACAATCATTTGATTTCTTAGTCCACAAAACAAAATAGTAGTAAAACCTGTCTAGAAACTTTCTCATCATTTTCCTCAAAACAAATCAAAAACATTTTAAACTCAATGTCAATTTACTGAAATCAAAAAATAATTCTGGAAAACAAGCTAGATTCACTGTCAGGCCAAAAGCGTATGGACAATATGTGTAGACAATATTTGCAGGCAACACTCACGGTTATTACTTGTGTGGACAATATTCATGTGCAATACGTGTGGACAATACGCATGGAAAATACTCGCGGGCAATACACGTGGACAATACTCACGGGCAATACTCCATGTGGACAATACTCGCAGGCAAAACGCATATACAATACTCATGGGCGATACTCGCGATTATTACTCGCAGGACTTACTAAGGAAAATTACTCACCCCAGAAGTAAAAACTAGAGCTTTTACTACAAGCTCGATAGTCATCCCAGATTCCACCACATCAAACCAAAAATCACACATATATACCAAAACAAAGATATCAAGATTATCTACTATTTAAGAACAAAAATACAAGGACCAGATGTGTAAAACTCGAGATATCATCAATCAAAACCAACATTTATATATATAAGATGAGTAGTGGAACCGAGAACATGCACAACCATTTATCCATTGTAAAATCATGGTAAATTCATACACAAATTTGACAAACCTCACAAGAAGCAAGATCATCACATGCATAGCCATCCCACAAGATGACATGTACAAAAGGAAGATAAATAGAGTGTGTACCTTGAAATGGCGTACACAACCCAACACAGAGAATCCAATATCAGACGTTGATAGCCTCCAACTAAGCACACACGAACCACTGCAACCTCCCACACAACGATCAACAGCAAGGAAAAAACAACACAAATCAGCATGCATGTAGGGAGGAAGGAAGGTGAACCCGTCCATAGACATTGTGCAACTCACCTCAACGAGCTTGCACACATGCCGGAGAGTTGATTGTCAGCGATGAAGCTCTTGTCAAAGTTCCCAGACACGACGATTGAAGCTCACCATCACCTCACGACACTGAGGACCTCCCTCTTCACCTCACTCTCTCAATTCTCTCACTGGTGCAAGGGAGAAAGAATACGGCTTTGGACTCTTCTACTCTCTACTCTCATTTTCTCAACGTACAAAGGAAGGAAGGAATGAGGAGGGATGAGAAGAGAAGGACATGTCTCCACCCTTACATACTCACAAGATTAAACGAAACGTCCACGCAACTAGAAGCAAATGTTGCATACACGTAACCACGAGTTGCCCCATACAAAGCCACTTGCACCAACACAATGTGCACTTGATAAATCAATCTCAACACTTGCACAACACAATCCTCACGGCATGCTATGTGCAAGAAAAGACTCAAGCACAAAATCCAATCCACATAATCACCCATTAGTAATCAAACCACTTGTGCAGGAGAAAATAATCAATTACGTGCACATCTAAGATTCCACACCAATCATCATTAATAATCTAAGATTATTCATTATAAATCTCTACAAAGATCTAAATTTCAAATCATCCTCAATACATCAAATTAACAACATCATCAAATCAAATTCCAGATCCCAAATTCGTCAGTAGACTACTGATATATTGCAAACTCGCATAGGGCTTTGCACCTCAATTATGCACTAGAACTACTGTAACGAGACTCTTCACCAGTCTCTAACTTATCAAGAGTTGCTTGAATGAATGGATCTAGTTGCTGACAAGCCATAATAATCTTGATTAATCTGGGGTGAATAGATAGATTGGCCATCCAAGCACTAACTGTCTCTCGAGATTGTTTTCTAGGTCTACACACCACTAGATCCTCAAACATGGTCCACCCTCTGACCTTTAGACTCACTATCACATGAGTTCGTTAACTCAGAGTATCAATGACTACGTTGGCCTTTCCCAGGTGATAAGACAAGCTAATGTTATAGTCATTCAAATATTCTACCTACCTTCGTTGCCTTAGATTTAGGTCCTTCTGAGTGAAAATAATCTTTAAACTTTGATGATCAGTAAAGACCTTGAACTACTCCTCATAGAGATAGTGTCGCCAAAGCTTCAACGCACCACGACAGTCATCTCAAGATCATGAGTCAAGTAGCTTCGTGATCCTTTAGCTGTAGAGAAGTATAAGCTATAACATTGCCTTGCTGCATAAGGACACAACCCAACCCAGATCCACTAGCATCACTATACATAGTGAATCCACCATTTCTAGAAGGCAAGGTTAACATAGGAGCTGAAATCAATTGAGCCTTCAACTCATTGAAACTATCTTCATAATCTTAGTCCCATAAAAACTGTAGACACCATAATTTTGAAGTCACTTGGCAGCAGACTCCTTCGGATGATGCTCTGGTTGCGACCACCCAAAATCCTAGCCTAATCAGGCCCACACTAGCCCACTCTTACCCAATAAAACTTGAAACCAAACAAATCAAATAAAATCCACTTAAAATCAAATTAATAAAACAAAAAAAAAACCCAAATTAAGTAAAATCCACTTAAAACCCAATAAAAACTCTAATTAATCAAATAAAAACCCTAATTAAGTAAAATCAAATTAAATAGATTTAAAACCCAATAAAAATCCTAATTAATCAAATAAAAACCCTAATTAAGTAAAATAAAATTAAATCGATTTAAAACCCAATAAAAACCCTAATTAATCAAACAAACACCCTAATTAAGTAAAATTCAATTAAATTCACTTAAAATCAAATAAAAACCCTAATTAATTAAAATTCAAAATCCTAAATAAACACAAAAACCCTAAATTAAAAACATAAAACCTTAAATAAACACAAAAACCCTAAAAAAATCCCAAAACAAAAAACCCTAAACTAATCAAAACCCTAATTAAACCCTAAATTACAAAATCAAGAAATTAAACTAAACCCACAAAATCCAATTAAAAATCTAAAATTAAAACCCTAAAAAACCCTAAAAATCCCAAAATAAAAATCAAAAGAAAAACCAAAATAAAAATCCAAAACCCTAAGTCCATTAAGCCCAATACTATGTAATTCAAAAATGCAATTTCAAACTTTATAAAACCAGAAAAATAATTCT
The DNA here is from genome assembly GCA_024699735.1 of Posidonia australis. Lineage (NCBI taxonomy): Eukaryota > Viridiplantae > Streptophyta > Magnoliopsida > Alismatales > Posidoniaceae > Posidonia > Posidonia australis. The sequence goes on from JAMKQA010012282.1 coordinate 10,015, forward strand.
GGCGAGCTCCCTTTTCTTCGGCGACGACTCCGGTCAACCCTGAAATCTCCGAAGCATATCCACAACCTCCCCGTGATCTCCATCGAGCGTCCCCAGCTCGCGCGCTTGATCCAACGGCGCCTAGTGGCTGAGTAGGTTGATCGACAGCCTTGTGGAGGTTCGCCAGAGTTTAAAACCACACCGCGGACGCTTCTTCTCAAGAGGAGAGACCTGCAAGCTTCCAGCCTTCTCCCAGTGATCCAGAGCCCTTCTACCTTGACCATCAACCCACGAAAGCATCCAGCCCTGATTCCCCAAGCCAACGGCCACCTTTTTCAGCAAACCAGAGCCATCGAAGGTGCCTCGCCGTCGACCCTCTATGCCGGAGAGGACATTGCACACGCTAGGTACAATTCTTCTCCCTCTAGTTCAATTCCGTATAGCCTTTTAGGTCCCCTAGGCCCCTGTATCGTGTCGCAGTGGAGCAGCGCCCCCTACACGCCGTCGTCCCCATCTCCGGTGATGGGTTCACCCCCTCTGGTGAACCCATAGCCCTCTGCAGTGGAGCGAGCCCGCTGGGCCATCCTTCCTCCCTCCTCCTCGTTTCTCTTCTTCCATCTAGCCTCCTAGGCCATCTGAAGACCCAGAGACACCCCCGCCGACGCTTAGCCAGCCCCGTCGCCATCGTCGCTGCTACTACCGGCGACCCTCCGCTGTGGAGACGCCTGAGGTCCCCTGGTTATGCTAGCCTTGACCCACCTCCTCCAGAAGGCTTTCCGCATCACCACGAGCCACCCACATCGCTCCCTCGCCGTCTGGACCGTCGGAACGCCCCACCAATCCACCGCAGCCTCACCGTGGGCGTAGGGGATGGGGGGATCGACTGGAACCACCCCAGCCATCGTCGAAGCCACTAGAAGACACCTCGCATCGCCCCAGAGCTTTCCCAGCTATCGCTGCGCTGCTCCAGCCCCTGGGACACCGCCTCGCCGCGTTGTCTTCTCCGTCGCCGTTCAGAGGACACCGCTGGAGTGTGAGGTGGGGGGGGGCTCAGGCCTCCCCAGCCTTGCCCAACCCGAACCTCCCAGGGATGATTGTCGTGCCTCCGGGAAGCTTCCTCAGCCGCCGCACGCCCCCCATCCGCCGCTGGATAGCTACTGGTGTCTTGCCGGAGGGAGAACGTGGGTAATACTCCAGTGATCTTCGAATGAACTTTTTTTTGGGCCCAGGCCCTTTAGTTTAGGTTTATCTCTATCAGGTCCTTATTTTATTACATTTGAATCCTTTTTTATTGCATATGGGTCCAAACATTTGCATTTTAGTCCCTCTAGTTTTAAAATACTTTCTATTCTTTTATTTTCTCTGTGAATTGTGCATGTGACCCCCTGAATATTTTATATTTTAATTTCTAACATATTAATGCATGTTTTTATCACATATAGGTCCCTGAAACCATGATTTCTTTGCATTTAAGCCCTGAACATTTGCATTTAGCCCCTAGAATCCTTTAAAATGATTTTTCTATAGGAAATTAGCAATCTGAGCCCTAAAAGATTTGAAAATCACACTGACGATCATTAAAATTTAATTTTCTTTACAGTTTGGTCCTGGTCTTTTGCATTTAGCTTCCAGAACTTTTAAAAATGAGTTTTTTCTGTGTATTTTGCATCCTAGACCTTAGGAAACTTCATAATTGTACTGACCAGTATAAAATCCCAATTTTTATCATCTTCAGGTCTAGAAATTTTGCATAAAAGTCCATGGATTCACATCAAATCATTCATGAACATACAATTTGCATATAGGTCCTTAGATTATTTCTAAATCCATCATTTAGGGTTTTAAATGTTTTCTTGCATATTTTGGGATATTTTTCACTCATTGCATTTCATATTTTGCATTTAATCATTGATTCCATTTAAAAATCATGTTTTCACTGAGGTTTGATCTTTAGTTTCACATTCTAGTCACATTGCACTTATGTGTGAATTTTGTACTTTAGACCCTAAACTTTTAGGAAATTATCCAAGTGCAACTTTTACATTCCTGTGCCACATTTACATTGGACCCATCATTTGCATGATAAAATAGGAGTCATGAACATGTTTTTCATCCAGTTTCTCATTCCTTTCTGTGAATTTTGCATTTTAGCCCCTATGTTTGTCTTTTATTGTGTTTACATCATTTTGTTGATTTTCTCCTTCATGTTTCTTGCAAATAACATCTTCTAGACATTTGGCACACATTTTGACACATTTTAAGCCATGCATCACTCCCATGCAAGCATTTATCACATCTGGCTAGGGAAATGACCAAATTGCCCTTGTGCCTCCAATTCATGAGCGTGCATCTCAGTCTTTGCACTCAGTCTTGCATAGTCCATTACTAAGTAATTCTTTAGAGTTTTTACACATTTAGGCACTTATCCATGCATTTTATATCCTTTTTCCTCACATTTGCATTTAGCGAGCCGACATCTCATGCCTTTCCTTCGTGGATTTCTTTCTTCACTTTGTCTTCAGAATTTCTTATCCAATATCCGATTTGATTTGTTTTAATCCAACATTTCAGATTTTTATTTGATTTGGATTTCATCGCCCGAGGGCGTACATTAACAGGCATGAGGGTCGACATTGTCCTCACTACAGATTATTTTCCCCTTTTTAATTTTCATGACTTTCTCCATGCTTCTGATTCACTTTGTCTTTAGAGTTTCTTATCCGATATCCGATTTGATTGGCTTTAATCCTACATTTCAGTTTTTTGATTTGATTTGGGTTTCATCGCCCAAGGGCGTACATTAATAGGCTTGAAGGCCGACATTTGTCCCTACCACGGATTATTTTTCTCCTTTTTGATTTTCACAACTTTTTCATGATTCCGAGGACTTGGGTTGACTTGGCTTGTCATCTTTTTGATATCATTATGTTTTTCAGAAGCGTTTTTTAACAAAACATCGTCATTTCATGTGATGTTTTGTGATTTTGTTAATTCATGTGGGTTTCTTCGCAGTTTTCGCACATCATCTTGCACATCCATCTAGTCTTGTCATGGCATACATATTAGCATGATTAGAGCATGATCCAGATTTAGCAAACATCCATCTAGCCTTTAGCAAGCAATCTAGACTAGAAAGACCGAGTTTATCAGGCGTACGAGGGTGCCTAAGACCTTCCTCGTGCGTAATAGGAATCCTTACCCATCCTTTGGTTAGCAGACATCCAGCCTTCACATCTGCACCTCATGCATCCAATCATTTTTGTGGTTTTCCTCGTCTTTCCCTTAAAAGACTAGGTGGCGACTCCTCTTTTCTTTTTCTTTTATCTTTCCTTGTGCCTTCGCCATCTTGGCATGGCTGTGATCTCCTTCTCTCTGGCGCGACTCCACGCTGGGACCTCCTCTGGTCGGCATGGTCACACAAACAGAACTCTTTTCTTGGTCACTTTGTTAATGGAACTGTTATTGAAGAGAAATCCATGAAAAAACTTCTATAATCACCTACCAAACCCAATAAATTTTTTATCTTAGATATCGTTTTAAGTCTCTCCCAATTGTTTATTGCCTCTACCTTAGTGGGATCCACCCTCATGCCTTTTCTAAAAATGATGTGGCCAAGGAGCATAACTTCGCTTAGCCAAAATTCATACTTGGATAATTTTGCATATAGCTGGTGTTGTCTCAAAGTTTCCAGCACTGCCCTCAAGTGTAAGTCATGAGTTTTCACATTTGGAGAGTAGATTAACACATCAACAACAGAAACTACCACAAATTTATCTAGAAACGGTCTAAACACCCTATTCATCAAATCCATGAACGTAGCTGGTGCATTGGTTAAGTCAAAAGGCATAACCGTAAACTCATAATGATTGTACTACGTTCTGTAAGCAGTCTTATGAATATCATAGTCTTAGATTCTCAACTGGTGATATTCTAATCTCAGATCAATCTTCGAAAAGACCAAAATAGATTGTAATTGATTGAATAGGTTTTCAATACAGGGCAAGGGATAATTATCTTTAACTATAATCTAGTTTAGCATTCGGTAATCTATACACAACCAAAGTGAATCATCCTTCATGTAGACGAACAAGACAGGCATCCCCTAAGGAGACACACTTAGATTAATAAATCCCTTGTCTAGCAATTTCTGCAACTAAGTGTTAAGTTCTCTTAATTCCACCGTTGCCATACGATAGGGGGCTTCGAGATGGAATTAGACCCCAATACCAAATCAATTGAAAACTCAACTTCCCTATGAGGTGGTATATTGGGCAAATAATCAAGGAAAACATCAGGATATCCACATACGACAGAAATATCATGAATAGCAAAATCAGGTGCTGTAGAGGTAACAACACTAGTCAGATATCTTACACAACTTTTAGCCAATGATTTATAAGCCTTCATTAGGGAAATAAGGAGTTTAGGCTCATCATTGCGCACACCCTGGACAAAGAGAGAACCTTCACTAGTAGACTCAAAATATCTTCACAGAGTCAATCAAAGCCAAATGCTGAGTTAATCAATCCATGCCTAGTATGACATCATACTCTTGCATGTCCATAATGAGAAGGTTGGCCTTAAAGCCCCTACCATTCAACGCTATGTTGACTGATCGCAAATACTTCCATGCAAGATTGTTTTCCTGCAGCAGTATCACCGCATTGAGATGGAAGGCTAATTTAGCTTGTTTGTCGTTCATCTCTGCCACAAAAGGACTTAGATATATAAGAGAATGAAATCCCTGAGTCATACAAAACCTTAGTCATCTAATCTGTCATAAGAAAAGAACCTAATAAACAATCATACAAATAACTAGAAGCAACTAGTACAATTAAACATTAGTCCAGAATACAAAAGAGTTACAAACAATAACTTCGAGGGTTATGTAAGCACAATAACTACTGTTCCTTACCTTCCACAACATCTTTAGAAGACCCTGCATCAGGAGAGATGATGGAAAAGATACACCCCGTGTTTGGCTGTTGTGGTGCCTCTCTTGCTCTCTTGGGAGAGTTAGGACTGTACCTGTGTACATGTATTGGCTTCCTACAGTTATAGCACACCACTTGGGTCGGTGCTTGCTACGAACTTGAACAACTTGTAGCAACATGACCCGTTTAGCTACAAAGAAAACAAGACCTTCAACCTGGCATGCTAGTACTGGAACCTGCCTGGCTAAATCATGTGTTGCTCTGCCCGCAAAGCTGTGCTTGCCATTGGAGATACCATTAGACCTCTCCTTCCTCTTCTTTCCATAGCATCCATAACTTCCAGAACTCTACACACTAGGGAAGGAGAATCATGAAGCAAATTAAGTCTTATCCTTTCTCTTGGGGCAACTTTCTATGAACTTCTTATATTCGTTCTCGAAGCAGGATGCCATTTCAACCATTTCTACCATGGTCTGACATCGGTAAGTCATATCTTTCAGCTTCAGTCCTGGTTGAAGACCCTCCAGAATCCACTTAGCTGGTGAACACCATCCAAGGTATTCTATGCTTGAGCCAAGGAGTGCTTGGCTCTAGGACGTCACCGTGAGGTCGTGAGGTGCACTGGAGCTTGTGGGACGGTCAGCAGTGACTGTGGTGATCGTCGACGGTGGTGCATAGTGAGCCTCTTTAAGGTGCACACTCTACAACTCTGCTCTATTTTCTATAAAATTGATATGGTTGCGTTCCTTGTGTGATTCTAAGCATAATGGAAGTGATTTCGTGATTTTTGGTTGAGTATGTGATTTTTAATCCCTGTTATTTAAAAACGGTTGATGCTATTCATCTGTGGCCTTTTTCAGTGATTTCTCGAATTATTCCACATGGATTTCAATAATTTTAGTACCGTTGGATTGCTTGTCTGATTTCCTACATTGCGATATGTTATTTGCCAAGTTTGGTGTTCTGTAGTGGAAAATTCGAGAAGAGTGGGTGCTTGTAGAGCTCTGGTTTCTCTAAGCTCTAGATTTCAGGATAACCTGTAGACAACCACCATGGGTCAGGCCCGTGTGTAGGCCAGGTGGGTAGGTCCTGTGGGTTTCAGAGACCATTCTAGATGTTAAAGTTGGTATTTTGATTCTGGTATTTTGTTTAGTGCTACGATGTTTAGTTTTGTGAATGCCTTGGTAGTGTATAAAAGGTTTTGAAAATAGATTTCAAAGATAATGTGATAGTGTTTTAAAAAGAGCTTTTTGTGGTTTTCTAGTTTGATAGACTAAGAGATCGATGGGTCACGTTGTCGAGACCAGTGGATGTGATGACGTTTAGAGTGGTTAGACGCATCACATAGGTTGAGGTCAAGGATCAAGAGACCATAGGCAAGTGTTCGTCAGATCCCAAAGGTATGAAACTCCTAGATTGTCGTTCACGACGTTAAGGATGAGGTTTACGGGCTAAGGTGCCATCCGAACCTAGAGGTATGAGACTCCAGTTACTTCGGGTATCAAGAGTTAGGGTATCGTTCGTACTTGGTGATATCGTGGCAACGAACTAGGGAGGTATGAGACTCCTAAGTAGCTGGATGTGATATCTTAGTTGCTATAGGTATAGAGTTGTTGGTGGGTGCTAGCTGAGCCTAGAAGTAGGGTTTAAGCACTGAATTAGGATGTTGATAGGGTGTACCCTGTGGTTTGTTCTTTTAAAGAAGGGATAGCTTGCTTAGATGTAGGGTGAGTAGGCTTTCCAGGTGTGAGGATAGCCTTTTGAGGGTCCTACAAGTGGTGGGTGCTAGGACAGGCAGACTCTTTCACAGGGTGATTGTCTATGACAATGCGATACTGGGGTGGCCCTTGGTGAATTGCTTGTGGCCAGCGTTGGTTACTTGATGTCGAGTAGCATGACTCACTGTGTAATTTTTGGTGTGCTTGTGTAGTTTTCCACAGGTTTTGGCAAGTGGGGCCTGTGTTGAGGTGTAGAAAATTCTTGATGTTTCTTGTGACTTTGCAAAAAGGATAAAATAGTTTTAAAATTTGTTTTAAAGCTTGTTGAGTTTTATATTGCTGATTTTTGCCGATTCTCTCATGGTCTATCGTGGAGTGTGTGTTGAGTAACTTTTTGGTCACTCACGCGTATTTTTTTTTTTGTGTTTTTTAGTTGCAAGACGGTTAGCGATGTAGAACTAGTGCATATAGTGGGGGTCACAAACCACACGCTACAAGTTCCTAGTAGTCTAGATGTCTTTAACTAGCCTTTAATTAATATGTAAAATTAGGCATTTATTTATGTTTAATTTTAATTGGGCTAATGGATTTGGCGGTAACGACTCGGGTTGTTATAGACACGTTTGAGCAGGGCGTTGACTCTAAATCTAGGTGAGTCGATTGTTGCATCATTGAACAGACTAATTCCAATTTCCTTACTTATTAAGTTTTCACTTACATGTAGGGTGGATGGCATTGCTTTAGTTGGTAGATTGAGTTTTTTCCCTTTTTCTATTTTTTTTAATTTTTTTTTGGGTTTTTTTGGATTTTCTATTTTTTTGGTTTTTTTGGATTTTCTTTTTTTTTTTGGGTATTTGAATTTTCTAATTTTTTTGGGATTTTGGATTTTTAAATTTTTTTGGGATTTTGGATTTTCTAATTTTTTTTTTTTTTGGATTCTCTAATTGGGAAAGATGAATATTTATTTCAAGCCTTAGCTTATGGTTTGCCTTCGCCTTTCTGAGGATACCTTACGATCGTAGGTGTGTCCCTTATATCATGGCTATATCTCTTAGGAGCTTTAGTCTACACACTAATCCTTAATAGCGAATCATTCCCTAATCAATTTAGTCCTTGAATACCCAAGGCTACTTACTCTTTGCTTGTGTGTGAAGAGAGGATGGGGAAGGCTAGAAATACAACAAGCTCTCAACATTGGCTAAAGTTTAAGTCCCACTTGCTAGTGTTTGGTCCTAATATACTTTAGATATTCCGAGGGTTTCTTTTTTCTTTTTTTCTTTCGACCTTCTTTTCTTTTCCTCTTTTCTTTTCTTCTTTTCTTTCTTTTGGGTTCACCTCTCTTGTTATTTTTTTGTAAGTGCTTGTCCAACACTATCTTCCAAGTTCACAGTATGATAGCCATGGATGTGGATTTTTGGGGGGTGTGATGAAGATCATCGTCGTGTCCACTCACTTCAACATCCTTTTGTGATCGCCACTTGTCCTTCACAATGTTCGCTGACAAGATGCCTACGAGAAATGATGTGGTTGATGTAGGTTCTCGGTTCTTTAGGTCGATGGTAGTATGTCGCCCAGTAGTTTTCTCGTACTATGTGTAACCATGCCGGCGACAGCCTCGGGTGTGGCGAGAAAGGCCAAATGCGTGAGGGTTGGCAAAGTCACGGCAATACAATAAAAAGCAAATGATAAAAATGCAGGAGTCACCACCAAGTCTACTTGAAAACGGGAGACGAGGAAAACCGTTTTAAAACATTAAAACTATGCAATAAAAACCAATGGAAAAGGAAAGGTCAATCATGAACCAGAAAAATGGGCAAGGATCCTTGTTACACACAGGGAAGGTATTAGGCACCCTCGTGCGCTCGACAAAATCAGTCTGTCATGGGTTTTTCGTTTACTTATATGAAATGTTGGCTTTTCAGCCTGTTTTGTACGCCTAAGGGCGATATGCCATGCAATGCTACATGCAAGTGGTGCCTTATGCTAACATGGGTAGAGAAGAATATTCGTATGATATGGACAGATGGCTTTCCATCTTCTGTGCTTGTAACCTTCACTTGAGTATAGACACCATTGATGCTCATCTTGAGGATTTTCTAATTCTTAATCGCCCATTGCAAATAAAATGTCTTCATCTGGGAATTGTGTTTGCAGTGGCTGGTATTCTGGCAAGGGTAGGTTGGCCAAGTGATCCGCCATTGCTTGTCCCTTCATGGACTTTTGTGTGACAAATGTGATGTCATACTGCGACAACATTACCTTCCACTTAACACATCTGCCCACCAAAGATGGCTTCTGGAATAGATACTTGATAGGATCATGCCGACATAATAACAAGACTGGATATGCCATCATATAATGCCTGAGGCATTGAGTAGCCCATACCAAAGATAAGCAAACCTTCTCTATAGTGCTGTACTTGACCTCGCAGTCATTGAACTTCTTGCTGAGGTAATAGATGACCCTCTCCTTATGCCCTGATTCATCATGCTGTCCTAGGACTGCACCCATGGAATATTGTGTGGTTGAGAGATATAAAAATAGAGGCCGTTCGGGCGTGGGAGGAACTAAGACTGGAGGCTTTGCCAGAAGCTACTTGATCTTGTCGAATATCGTGCTTGGGCATTCTTCCTCACAGTGGCTCAAACACCGGTGCAAAGATATTACACGGATATGAACCGAAATTCAAGCTCCTGAGGAAGAATATTCTCAAGTGAAGGTTACAAGCACAGAAGATGAAAAGTCAACAGCCAGCAACTTGAGAAGTGGCTGTGCGCCAGCATGCTGTGCCAAATGAGTGCGCCAGCTTGGTGCGCTAAGTTGGTGCGCTAGCTTGGTGCTCCCACCTAGTTGCCGGACTGTAGGCTTGTGGTCAGTTTGTGTGATGATCTCGGGCTAATTAAAATGTTAAATAGGGTTCAAAAGTGATTAAGCTTGCCGCATCCAAAGCAACATCTTCAGGAGGATTCACCTACGAGCCACCTCAAAATCGGGGTGTCTAAACTATGTGGTATTCCTTCCCTTATAAAAAAACAACAAAAAAAGAAATTTGGATTAGCTCTAGGTGTAGTAAATAGAATCTAGAAAATAACAATAAACAACATGAATAGTTAAACTAATATTAATCGAGGGAATGTCCCCACATGCATATGCCATGGGCTATATTTATAAATGCAAAGGATTATGTAAATGACAATGTATAAGAAAATGATACTATCTTCCCCTTTCTACGTTGTGGAGTGGATGGAGGAAGTGGAGGTAGATAGAGCTTCGGAGTGCACTTTGGCTTTTGACTGGAGTTAATCTCTAGGATCTAAGCATTCAAGGGGGATTTGGATAAAGTGGGGGCTATGGATTTCCCTCTCCCTCTCTTAGGATCTCTTTCTCTAGGGTTTTTGATTGGCTCCTAGGGTTTTTGAATTGCCTCCCCTTAAATTCTTGAACAAGGGGTCTTTTTATTGAGTTTTTGGAGTCTAGATCTCGTCAATGACGAGTGGGAGATCAATGGTCAAGATTAAGCTCGTTAAAAAAATGGTAAAAAATCACTTTTTTAGGTCTCGTTGTCCATTTAACAAGCAACAGGATCATTTAGTCGCCGACCAAACAGGTGATGAGGCTAAAAATTCCTTTTTCATCGCATGCGGTGAACTAACGCTCGCATGGTAAGATATCTGCCACGTCAGCTAGTCACCTGTATATGTGGCGTAATCAAATTTGAGAATTTAAATATCTAGTAATTATGAGAAGAAATCAGTCAAAATCAAAGATTTATATGATTTAAAATTGATTGACATTTATTTAGATATCTTGGATTTTATCTTCATTTTTTAGCATTATCTTTAATTAAATATAAGTTATAACATTAAAATGTGATAACTTATTGTAATACCTAGGGTTGTAATTTGAAACAATATGTATTTTGATATTTGATATTTAATATTAGTGATTGTGCCCTAGGACTTGTTTCCCTATGATTATGGGAATGTGTGCTTGTGTTTGAATGATTTGTGAATGCCTTGTGTGGTTGGAACTCTTGCTCTCTCTCTCTTGACCCTAGAAATAAGGGTCAAGCGAAAATTGGTGATGACAATTGGTGGTGAAAATTAGTGGCGAGACGAATCACTGCCGCATCACTGCCTCGATCTTTCCGTTGAACCCGTCGTCACGCCAGCGCCAGCATCACTGCCGCATCCTTGATCGAATCTTCTCATGGGTTTAGAAACCCATGGCTAGCCCTCTCGTAATGGATGTAGAGAGAAAGAACGAGAGGAAGGGAGAGAGAGAGTGTGTGAGAGGAGGAGAGGAAGAACTGTGAGTAGTTGCCGTTGGTGAACCGCTGTCGTCGGAGTTCACTACTGCCAGCCAAGAATGGAGGTTAGGTAGTTGGTGAGGTGTGATTTTTGAGAGGCTCGCCTAAGTTCGCTAGAGAGCTCGTTGGAATTGGGAATCACCGGCGAACTTGAATAATATGTGTTTCCCTTCTCTTTTAATTTCTAGAGATCACGCCTAGGTTTATTTTGATACGGTAAAGATCATGGAAGCATGAAAACAAGATAAACATGTGGGAGAAATGATTTATGATTTTTCAGGGAATTATCCATGGGATTTTTTGTGAAATATGAAGGATTATAAAAAAAATGGGCCAATACCATGTTAAAATTGTGTTTTGATTGTGCCATGTGATGATTCTATATGCTCTGGATATGAGGGAATGATTCCTATGATTTCAAGATTTATCGTGGATTTCTAGTGATTTTCCATGTTTTCTGTAATGGGTTCTACTGTCTGAGCTTTTCTACATGGACCATATAAGGGTCTGGCGGTTTTCATTGGCAAGAATGACTGATGGATTCTCCTGGTGAAAATCAATGGCGGATCTCACTGGCGAAAATAGCCAATGGATCCAAGTGGCGGTTTTGACTGGTAAAAATGGGCAGCGAATCCGACATTTTCAGTAACTTAGACCTTATTTTCAGTGACTGTGTTTTGATTTAAATGTAAATGAATCTTGTTGTTACATATGGACTAATGAACCATTAAATGCATGAGATTATGAGAACGATGATTGTATAAATAAATATGAAATAAAGTATGATGAAGATAATTTCCTAAAATGAGTAGGAGATACCTAGAAATGATGGTGAGACAATAAATGTACATAATGGTTAGTGAGAACCATAAATCTGGCAAACTAATGCTTGAGGAGAATAAAATGCTGTGATGTGATGATGAACTTTGAGAAAGAGATTTAAAAGAGTTTTTAAAGAAAGCCGTATGTGTTTTGAAAGATTTATCAAGTTTTGTAGGAACCACGTAAGAGCCGATTGACTGTATCGATAAGGAAAAGTCAAACCTCTGAGTAGTCGGGGACGAGCCTAGGCTGTGGTTGCTGAGTTGGTTTGAGAAGAGAGTCTTGTGATTGTGTGTTGTTGTAGTACTGTAGGGTCTAGGAGATGATAAACTCGAGGTTCCCTCAGTATAGGTGTCAGTCGGGCCTGGGGTTGGAGTCCCCAGGTACTCGAGCACCCAGGGGCATCACAGAGTAGATGCACTCTGTGCTAGTACCAGTAAGGGTACGCTACATTGAGGCTGTAGCCGGGGCGATTGAACTCCTACTTGGGGTAGTTCTTTGCAGCACAGTAGTGTGATGGAGATGGAGCCTCGCCAACTGCTTGTGGCTAGGGTGATACAATAGGTTTTGAGATAGATTGAGATTTGTGGTTTTTGCTGGTTTTAGCCTTGTTTTGTTGTGACTTGAGATATGGAATGAGTTGTGTTTTGGCCTGGAATCCAGATAAGAAAAATGGCTTTCTGAAATGCATAAAGTGATTTGAAAAATGAGCATGAGATTTTAAAAGGACTTGGCAAAAGAGTCATGATTTATAACTGATTTTTCTTTGACTGTGTGTGTTGGCTTTTCAAGAACCGTGTTTTTCCTCGTGTCTTTGATAGTGGTCTAGGTTTGCCGACTTGATGTGTGCTTTGGGGCGCATACTGGGTGACATTGATGTCACTCATGCGTGGTTTTAAATTGTTTTGGTTTCAGGTGCATAACTGAAGGTGCAGCCTGGCTCTGGTGTGATTTTCGGAGTCACTTACCTGCACATAGGTTTGAGTTATGATTGAAAGTTATTCAATTATTTATTCCTGTTAAATTAGATTTAAATAAATTATTTGAGTAGTTCTATATTATCGTGTAGCACTGGGGCGTTACACTTATCATAAAAACCTCGTTTTTGGTAAATAAAGATAATTACTCTTAATTATCAAGTCATCTGAATTTCAATAATTTTCTAGAATTATTTGGCATTTATAAGGATTTATATGATATGAATAGATATTTAAGTGTTGGAAAATATAGAAATTATAATAATTATAGGGAAAAATTGTGATAATATTTATATATATCTCATATATTATATTAAACCCTAGGATGACGAAATATTTGGAGAGAGAATTCTAGGGTGTCATCGCCTGCACACATGGTGCCTAGACATCACGTCACTAGGTCAAAAGGTGACGAGGCATGTTGCCTCCTGTATAGCCAACATTCTAGTATTTTTACATTTTACCCCTGTCTTTTATCTCGATCCTCATAGATATCTTAAAAACCTGAAAATACTTTAGAAATTCCATAAATCCATAAAAACATCTTTCTTTAAGATCAGATATTCAAATCTACCACTAATTTGAGTAAGGTGGGAGTGTGAGCTCTGCCACAGTTGTTGACTTACACCAAAAATCTTCAAGGGACCCGAGCTTGTCACTAGTTCGAGTGTGTTAGCCTTGCCATAGCTAACGACCTTGAAGTAAGTAAAATCAAGAATGTTTTTAAAGAAATCAAGGAAAATCTGGAAAATATGTTATAGTTCCTTAGCCGTGTGATCTAGGACACCTTAAAGGTTCCTATCCTAGATGAACTCTGGGAAATGTAAAATGGGATATCTATAGATGCCCCTCTTTGGAGTTGATTTTAGAATAAGATTGGCTCTAAAGTAAAAATAATATCTCCATTGAGCATTTCATAAAACAGGAAGCTTACTCTCAAGCAATCTGCCACAATGTTCTAAAAGGAAAACCACTTATTGGTTTCGGGATGTGGTTGCATAGCTAAAAAGATGGAATCTACTTGGTTTTGGGAGACTGTTCACAGCCAGGTGGTGGGAAGATGAACTAACTCGGTTTTAGGACGTGGTCGCACAGTCGAGTGGTTCGGCTAAACTAAGGATGCTGTCATATTGAAGGCTCAAGTGTAGAGGGGTTAAGCTGGGTTTAGAGTTATGTGTCGCAGCTAGTGTCGAGACCATATCAACAATGTAAAGTGTCACTTCAATGGGGCAGAAACTAAGATGACCATGGGGAATTTACCTTATTGCCGGCCGAAAAGAAAAAGACTAATAAAACAGATAATTTTGTTGCGGCTTCTTGTTTGAGAGCTTGCTCGGATTGGAATAATAAACTGGATAGGTGAGACTTGATTGGGCACTTGGAGGATCACAAGTTCTAAGGGTTCCTAACACTCATGAAGAATATTACTTTGTCAACGCTCCACTTCCAATGCAAGAAAACTAAATGCATGGAGGCATGATTCAAGCACATAATGTAAATGCAAGGGTAGATAACACAATGCAATGAATAGTTTGTATGGTAGGTTAGGTCGATGGGGTACGGGTGGTCCCTAATCATATGGATATATGCAAAATGCATGAATGCAATTCGTTGTGGTCATGCGTTTTCCGTCTTCGAGTGTGACCAGTATTCTCGAGAAAGGATTGTTGTCCCACAACTTGTCTTGGTAGAAAAAGAGTACTATGAATAAAAAACCAGATGAGGGAGTGAATCCTTTCTTTGTCAAGCTTGGGTTTGCCTCTTAATTGGAGTAGCGTGGCTGTGTACACGGTTGAGACTAGAAAGGCAGGAGTCCACTCTCGGTGGGCTTTGTGTAGTAGCACGGTGGGGCTTGATGTAGCCTCACTGTGGGACTTGATCTACTAACACCTGGTAAGATTTGTACTTGCGCACTTGAGAACACATGTTAGTAATCAAAGGATGTATCTTTCCTTACCTCAAAGGGTTGACTAAGTTGTCTAGGAAAGGTACTGTAGTGCTAGCTTTACTCTCCTTGTAACGCCCCGATCCCAGGCGCACGACTGAATCCCAGTATCATAAGCATAATCACACTAATTACAGAAACATTAAATAACTGTAACTAAGGCTCACCTTCAGGATCTCAATGTGCGGCTAGAAGCTTCAACTCCTGCACCAAAACTCGGCTGCACGCGGTTTGCACTTGAAAACCAACAAGCACGCGTGAGTGACATCTAAGTCACCTAGTACGCGCCTCAAACACACAAATCACAAAATCTCTGGAAAACTATAAAACTCATTCCTTTGATTTTCAAAACTTGGTTTCCTTTTGAAAATCCTCCTTTTCTTTTTATTGGAAATCACCTGGGAATTCAAATCCCAAATTCATGCTCTTTTCAAAAGCCATGTTTCTTTTCTTTTCTCAAAACATTTGGAAACTCATTCCAAAACCACATTCTCTTTCAAAAACACACCGTTGCATTTTCTTTCAAAACCTTTGGAACTCATTTTCCAAAACATATCCTTTTTAATACTTGGGATTTCTTCCCAAAATCACACTTTCAAATTCACATTTCTGACTAGATCCAGCCTAAAACACAATGCCTCTCGGGCTCAAACCAAATCATAAATACAGGCTGGTAACTGGTAAAACATCATCATTAATCCATTTCAGGATTTTAAGACTATTTCATAAGTCCAATCCTGACCAAATCACATTTCTTTTTCTTTATTCATTTCCACTTTTCTTTACTGTTGTTACCTTGATCAGGGTAACCAGGCGCACAAGCAGTAGGCGAGGACATCCTTTTCCCTACGTTCCTGCACTGTCGCGGTGAAATTCCCCGTGCGAGATGTCACTGCCTCAGCCAACCGGCCTCAATTTTTTTTTCATGTATGCACAGGGATACGTCTTTGTCTGATGCCCCATCGGTGACCCGAACAACTAGGTCCAATGACCCAGGCTCAGCCTACTCCGTCGGTGACTCGAACAACTAGGCTCAATAACCTATGCTCAGCCTACACCATCACGAGCTCGGAAACCACAGTCGTGTCTAGCAATTGGTTTCATTGGAGCCTCTTACTCCTACCACGTTGTCGACACCAAACCCCATGGTTCCTTAACACATTGTTAGTGTTTCATTTCAAAACTCTTTAAACTTTTCTTTTCAAAACCATTTTCCATTTCATTCTTTCCGTTGCAGGAATCTGTCTCCTTGCAACACTTGACCCTCCACTGGGGTCCCAACTCAAGTTATGAAAACCATGCTTAAAATCATAAATTAGGTCTCATGCCCAAAACCACGCATAATCAGCCATTTTGTTCATTTATAGGGTCTAAAATCCAAAACCACACAAAATCATTCTTTTCATTCATGTATGGGGTCAAGACCCAAAACCACGCCCAAATTTATTTATTTGGGTTCCACATTCCTCCATGTCATTACATGGGGAAAACATCACTCACATATGCTCAACATACCTATAAAACCATTTATCATTCATTTAAATTCATATTTATGCATACCAGGTTCAGGACAAAAACGGTAGACCGAATCTTTGGTTAGGTATACATAAGATCCTTGGTTCGGTACACCAAATATTTTCGGTATACCGAAAACCCCTGAATCGGTCGATCGGGTGTTTTCGGTCTGTCGAAACCAGGTATCTGGCTTAATCTGACAGAGATTCGGTATGCCGAATTCAGTTCGGCATGCTGAATCGCTCGAAACCAAAGCACCTCCCCTGTTCCGAACGGCGGAAATCGCCCAAGGTGGGAGTCTCAATTGGACCCCTCAAACACACATCAAAAATTATGAGTAAATCACGGGGTCTAGACCCTTGAGTCTATTTCAAAACCCCTCAAACCATTCCTTAATCCATCAACTATGTGATTCATACAAAAATCACAAAGGAGAAGAGCTCAGTGAAATCTACTGTAGCTTACACCCTCAAAACACATTCAATCCCACATATTTTCATCGTAACCGCATGATATCTATGTTTTCATGCAATACAACTCATTCTCATCATTTTCCTTATTTTTCTACAATTTCCATGCATTTTCCTCGATTTTTCATGCTATAGGCATAATCAACAGGAAACATGTAAACGAGGTAGGGATAGGGCCGCGTACCTCCGATGGTGCCTCGGCGATTCCTCCCGCACTTCGGCGAGCCTCCTTGCGCCCCGACGAAGCCTATCCCGCCGGCGGACCACACGGATAGCCACCACCTCCTCCTCGATTGCGTGCACGTCGTTCTTCCTCTCGCTCTTCCTCCTCGCGTCGCAACTCACCTTCTTCCACTTGCCTCTGCCTCTCTTATCCCCTCCTCCTCCCGCATCATGCCAGCCACCCATCGCGTCGGAGGTGATGGTGAGGCACGGGTCGTTGGGTGGTGGTGGCATGAGCTGGTGGAGGGTGAAGGGGAAGAAGACAGGTGTGTGGTGAGCTCATGAGTGAGAGAAGGAGAAAAAAGAAAAAGAAAAGAGGAAGGAATAGGCACACAAATCGAGGTGACTGTGCATCCTCAAACTGGACTCCTCATTGGTCCCAAATCATAAGCAGGAGCACAGAAAGCCAACCACAAGCTCACACATCCAAGAAATAACAGATTATCCATTAATAAACTATTTATGCAATATTACGATTAATTACATGGTTTACAAGTAAAAATGGATAATCAGACCCAGATGTCACACTCCTATATTTAACACTAGGCGAAGGGAATTAGTTCTAGCCTCAGCTAAAGAGCGGAGAACTAGATCTCGGTGGACGTCGATTGCGAGTCATCCGTAGATGTTCTAAAGATCATTACGGGGCAATGTCTTTGTGGAGGAAAATGCACCTAAGCTGTAAAGGCACGCTTGAATAGGACATTTAGCTCCAATATCTGGTGAGTCGATTGTTGCATCATCGGCCAGACTAGTTCCAATTGCCCTACTTACTAAGTTTTCACTTGCATGCAGGGTGGATGGCATTACTTATTTTGTTTTTGGTTTTTCTGATTTTTTAGGAATTTTGAAATTTCTTTTTATTTTTGAATTTTCTATTTTTTTTGAATTTTTTTGATTGATGATGAATGTGGTCACAACCCTCCCTCTTGTGCATTTAGCATTATTGCCTTGTATTATACGAGGTGCGAGAGTGGTCCCTTTTACCATGTCTTAACCTTTGAGGGCTTAGGACTTCGTATTGGCTTTGACTAATCCTTGTCTCCCTTATTTACTTAGTCATTGAGCTTCTAAGGCTTTCTGTACCTTGCCTATAAGTGGAAGCTTTCTGTCCCTTACCTATAGGTGGAAGAGTTAGGAGAGACTCGAGGTTCAGTAGACTCTTGATGTCGGCTATAGTTCTAGTACTGCTCGTCGATGGTTGGCCTTATGTGCTTGTAGCTTACCCAGGGGTTTTATTTTTGGCTTTTCTTTTCTTCTCTTTTCTTCCTTTTTCCCTTTTCCTTTTCTTTTCTTTTGGGGTTCCCCTCTCTGGTCATTTTTACATAGATAATCATTGGTCCTTGAAATAAAAGTGTAACTAAAAAATCTGCCTCCGCCCTCCTCCATGCTCCACTGGTTCTCCTCCACGCCCGTGCTTCTCCGCCCCCTCTATTGGAGGAACATTGCTGGAGAGCTTTGGAGGTCTTAAGTCCTACGTCACTGGATATCCCTACTCTACCAAAGCTATCTTTCTTGCCTCTCTAATGTCTTTGGTGCTTGCCTATCTGTATGGTTACTGACCTTTTCTTATTTATCAATTCATTTATTCAATCATCATATAAGCAAAACCATCCCTTCTTTAAAAAATAAATTCTACTACTTCCTTTTCCTATTTGTGTCTTTGTTCAACATATTAAATTAGATTAGAAATGAGAGTGAAAAGCAAGGGGTCTGATTGTGTTTCCTCTACTACCTTCTAAATGAAGCAATGAACTTGTGATGTTGATGCCAATGGCGTATAACAACAAGCCAACCCCCATACTCACTGCTATGGGATGTGGTTAACAATTTATATGTTCTGTCTTAGGAGGAGGGTGTTTACAAGAATGCAACATAATTCACGTCAGTTGAGCCTTCTTAAAAACAAGCTACTAACAATTTGCTCTTTTGTCTTGTACAATCACTTTCCAATGCACAACCAAGATCATGGTAGGTTTTTTTTTTTGAAAAGTGGATCATGGTTGTGTTACTTGTTGCTATTTTTTAGGGTTCGAACTTCACAACACCAACAAAAAAGGGGAATTTTTTCAACCTTTTATTAAAAAAACAAAATAGGGGAATTTTTGGGGATTCTTGTTTTTGGTACTAGTAAAGTAAATCCTTTCTTGCTAATCTCATGCCTTGTGTGATTGTCATGAGATGTTAACTTCAATATTTGCACAAATTGAAATTCCAGCTTGGAGTTGCATTTACGTTTGGTTCTATATATGCTAGATTTTTGATTTTTCTTGGTCTTCCTTCCTTGGATTCTAAATGAATTGTTATTGTTTCTTTTTGCAGGGTTTGAAGCCTCACTCTTGAGGTATTGTAGTCTGTCTCATCAATTTTCTCAATGTCTTATAGAATTTCGTTATCAACATAACCAAGAAAGAACTCTTTTAATTCATTTAGAAAGATTTTTTTAGGAAAAGGTGGGTGTTTACTAACTATTATTATACACAATATTTTGATACCTTTATCTTACACATAATGCACACAAAAAAGATAATTGCTACTTCAAAACTATAGAAAAAACTAAATAATTAAAGTTGGCTACTGTAAGTTTTGTAGAACAAAGAAATTTAAATGGGAATTTTGTGATCCCAAAGGGGTTAAGTAGAGAAAATAAGAACATTTTATTTTCTTATTTGAGTTTGCTCACATGTATTCTCTTGGGAATTAATCTTTTTAGAATATAGTGCATAGGAAGCTGGCAGACAAAATAGTAGCTAGTGGATTCTTTGTGGTGGTTCCCCACTTCTTCTATGGGATCCTTACAATCCTAGAAATTCTATATCAACATGGATACAATCTCATAGTGTGGTGTGTAAACTTAGTCACATTCTTGATTTGTTTAGAAATGGCATATTTGACATAATATACATGCAACTTAAATTATCCTAGTAAACCATGGATACAAATGATATAACTTTTTGTCTTGTTTCTTCTGTAATAATAAAGAGCTATTTTCTTATTGTTATTTATATCAATTCTAGCCACCTATGATGCATCTATATGGTTCCTTGATGACTTTTATTGTATGAAATTAAGAAAAGGAATTTAGTATACATTCTTGTAAACTATTTGCAAAATTATACATGTTAAAAGTCAAGCCACCAACCACACTGTGGGCCATAAATTACACTTTTGGCAATACAACTCAATGCTTCAACCTTGTAATACAATGGGCACAAAAATAATTTGGTTGATGCACTTGCATGATTATTTTGGACAACAGAAATATATTGTCCAAGCGAAAACAACTTAAACTTGGTAGTTCCACTATGGAATTTAGAATTTGAATGTTGAATGCTATTTCCTAGTTTTGGTTTTTGTTAGAAAAAAAAGTGTTCACCAGTATGGTGGGTGCCACCACCAATTAAGCTAGTTATAAATACTTGTTTGTAATTGTTTTTGTAACTTATTATCAAGTTATTTATTTATAATACAAATACAAAATTGTGCCTAGTGCTTTTAGGTGGGTGACACCTATTCAATTGATTTTATTTTCTTTACATGTTTTTATTGGTTGCATAGTCACTTTCCTTCCATTTTTTGGCAAATTTTATTCAAAGGTGCTTTTCAAATTTGGGTTGTCTTTCCTTTTTAGGTATGATTTGTCTAAAAGCTTTTTGTTTTCCTTTTTGCATTACTTGCGAAAAGATGGAATATTAATTTAGTGCATTAGCTTTCATTTGATCATCATGAATATTTTTGTTTCTGTGACCATGCCGACGTGGGAGAGAAACCGATAGGGCCATGACAAGGAGCAGCGAGTCCGAGGAAAGGGACGTTCGACTCAAAAACATCGGAAAATGCGTGAAAACAAAACAAAATGGATAAGGGGAGTCGCCACCTAGTCTGTTTAACGGAAAGATGAAGAAAACCGAAAAAATGTTATGCGATGCAATGCAAAATAAACAAACGAAACAAACAAAAAAGAAATGACTCCAATGCTAATGGATAACACATAGGTCATTGTAAGTAGAGAAACAGGTAAGGACTTCTATTACGCACGGGGAAGGTGTTAGCACTCCCGTACGTCCGATGAATTAGTCTTTTTGTGCTTTTCCGCTCGTATGTGTGGCAAATGCGAATGTATGCTTGCATATGTTTAAGATAGATGCGTGCTTCATGCCATACGAAAACAAGCAAAATACGAAAGGTGAGAACTATGCAACCTAATGCTCAGTCACGTTGTATGAGTTAGACCGACGGTTCCCAAGAACTCAACACAGTAAACATTCTTGCTCTAAAGATGAATGTGAGAAATCCAAAAGAAACGCAATCGAAAATGATGGGTGCGCTGTTCGGTACATCATGTTAGCACAAATGCTATTTACTATATGCCCTTGAGAAATATGCAATATGCAATGCATGGATGTCTTTGATGTATGCGCAAGTGGGCACGATGTTTAATGCTATGCTGATGCAGACAAGACAAGAAAACACCGATCAAAGCTTATTAAATCAAATTAACATGAGCACTTGTGAATCAAGGGTAAGGTATACTCAAACAGATAATATGCAAGGCTATGCAGAGGTTTATGCAAAATGTTAACGTGTTTAGAGCACACATCATCCAACAAACAAGTCAAACAGAGCCATTCTTTTGACCTCCTTGTGTGGCGTCAGATCTCGTTGTCGCTTTGTTGGGTGATGAGAGGCGTCTCCTCTCAGTCTGGCGGCACGTGCCCCAAAGTAATTGCTACAAAAACATAGTGAACGTGTTTGTCAACGCTGCCACAACCACACCGGTTGACATGCCACCTTTTTAGCTTGCTCAAATCTCACCTTGCCGCAACCGGCTGCCCAAAATTCCGAGCGATTGTTGGCGGTGAGGGTTTTATAAAAGGGGTTGAATTTCCCCCCTACATTGGTAACCAGGAAGAGAGAAGAGAGAAGAGAGAAGAGAGAAGAGAGAAGAGAGAAGAGAGAGAGAGAGAGAAGAGGGAGTGACTGTGGGGGAGAAAGTGAGAGGGAGAGAGAGTCTGATCGAGATAGGAGGTGGGCTATGCCATGTCGTTTGAGAGCTCACCAGAATTAGCTCATTGGAATAGGGGAGATTGCTAGTGACACTCACTGTGTATGCGTTTCTACCTTGTTTCTCTTTCTAATTTTGTGTAGAATGGATGATTCTTGAGTAGATTAGCTTGTTCTTCGTGTATAATAGAAATCCATAAATTATTGTGTGATTTACTGAAGTTTTTGCGATAGTTTTTGTAGGTTTTCTGACGCTCTGGGTTCTCTAGTTTTTCTGTAATGACTTTAGTGCGACCTACCAACACGGTTTGGGTGCGTGGATGACACATGCGTACCTGTGGTGCAAGTGAGTCACGCGAGTGTCTCACATAAATCGTCGGTGCGATTTCAATATTTCAATAGCCTGTTTCATGTAAGTTCAATGACTTTTGTGATACAAAAATCTTTAAAATGGATTCATGTAATGGAAATGCTTTGATAAAATTGTCTTGAAAAAGAATTTCAAAGAAAGTGCATATGCTTTGAAAAGGTTTTCCATAGATTTTGTAGGAACCATGTAACCAAAAGACCGTATCGACAGAGTAGGGTAATTGACACATCTGAGAGATCGAGGGTACATCCTATGTCGTAGTTGCTGAGTGACTAAAACTGTGGTACTATAGGGCCTAGGGTATGGTAGATCTAGATTACCCTTAGTGTTGGTACTAGTCGGGCCTAGGGTTAGAGTCCTTAGGTGCTTAGGCACCAAAGAGGGTTGTGAGGGTTTGTAATGCCCCCATTTTATAATTAACTAATTAATTAAGTTAACTAATTAACAATGAAACTAAAGAAAACTACCCAAAACCTCATGTGTACAGCTAATGGCTTCAATCTATTTGCATTAGGATTGGATTGCATCTCTAATCTGCATTTGAAAACAAAAAAAATCACCAAATAAAACACGTGAGTGACCTCAAAAGTCACCTAGTACGCGTCCACAAAAAATCAGAACAAAAATCACAAGAAATCTACAAACCATGATTGTCAAAGCTGAATCAAAAGCCTTTCAAATCCATAAAACTTTTCTATAATTTACCGAAAATCTACTTGCAAAACATGCCTTTTCAAATCTTATTCATTTCCTTTGAAATTCATAAGCACTTTTCATAACCATTTTGTGCATTTCAAAACCTTGTCCAAAACCATCTCGAAAATCCACACACAACACAAGCCAAAACCAATAGTGTCACCTAGGCCACAAGTAACTCAACCACAAGCAATTGCTGAAGACTTCTACTTCTCCCAACAACACTGCTCTTTAACGCCTCAATCCCGGACATACTACCATAATCACAGTATCATAAGCAAAATTGCACTAATTACACTAAAATTAAAATAACTGTAACTAAGGTTCACTTCCAGGAAACGATGTGCGGCTAGAAGCTTTGACTCCAGCACCGGAACTCGACTGCTCACGACCTACACCTGAAAACCAAGCAAAGCACACGTGAATGACATCTAAGTCACCCAGTACGCGCCCCAAACACAAAAAACAATGAAATCCAGTAAAATTACTAAAAACACAGCTTTTTGTTTATCAAACTTGATTTCCTTTTAAAAAAAATCCATTTTTAAAACATCATTCCTTTTTCTTTTAAAATATCTGGAAATCATTTCCAAAACCATATTCTTTCTCAAAACTCATCTTTCTTTTTATTGCTTGGGATTTCTTCCTAAGACCAAAACCACTTTCAAAGCCCATATCTTGAGATACCGCATTTTCAACCAGGTCCAGTCTAAAACACAATGCCTCTCAGACTCAAAATCAAAATCATAAATACAGGCTAGTAACTGGTTAAAACACAATCATTATTTTATCCCATGATTTTAGGACCATTCATAAGTCCAATCCTAGCCAAACCACATTACTTTCCATTTCTCAAAATCACATTCTTTTCTTATTCATTTCCACTTTTCTTTATTGATGTTACCTTGATCTGGGGTAACCTGACACACAAGCAGTAGGCGAGGACATCATTTCTCCTACCTCCCTGCACTGCCGTGGTGAAATTTCCCGTGCAGGATGCCACCGCCTCGGCCAACCGACCTCAAATCTCTTTCATATATGCACGGGGATACGTCTTTATCTGACGTCCCATCGGTGACCCAAACAACTAGGTTCAACGACCTAGGCTCAGCCTACATCGTCGGTGACCCGAACAACTAGGTTCAATAACCTAGGCTCAGCCTACACTATCATGAGCTCGGTGACCCGAACAACTAGGTTCAATGACCTAGGCTCAGCCTACACCGTCTCAAGTTCGGCAACCACGTCGTATCTGACAATCGGTTTCATTGGAGCCTCATACTCCTACCGCATTGTCGACACCAACCTCCGTGGTTCTTCAACATATTATTAGCGTTTTATTTTCAAAACTCTTTAAGTTTTCCTTTTTTCAAAATCATTTTCATTTCCATTCTTCTCGTTGCAGGAATCTTTTTCCATGCAACACATGACCCTCCACTAGGGTCCCAACTCAATTCATTTAAAATTATGTATTTGAAATCACAATTGGGTCTCATGCCCAAAAACCACACACAATCAACCATTTATTCATTTATTGGGTCTAAAATCCAAAACCATTCGGAAATCCACTTATTTGGGTTCCACATTCCTCCATGCCATTCACATGGGGAAAACACCACTAACACATGCCCAACATTCATTTTAAACCATTTATTTCTTTTTCTATATTCACATTTATTCATACCAAGGCCAAGGCAAATTCAGCAGACCAAAACTGAGTTCGGTATACCGAAAATCCCTGGTTCGGTATACCGAAACTCCCTGTTTCGGTTGATCGAACGATTTCGGTCTACTGAAACCAGGTATCCCTGCACAAACTGACAGGGATTCAGTATACTGAATTCAGTTCGGCATGCCGAATCACCCGAAACCAAGGTACCTCCCCTGCCAGTGAACCACTCATTCGCCGAAAATGGGACCTCTGACGGACCCCTCAAACAAGCATTATAAAATGCAAATAAATCATGGGGTGTAGACCCTTGAGTCTACATCAAAAGCCCTTAAACCATTCATCAAACCATCAACTATTCAAACCACACGAAAATCACAAAGGGATGAAGCTCAAAAACGGGTACTGTGGCCTTCATACAAAAACCTCGTATAACCCTACCAATTTCCATCCTAACCGCATGATATCTATGTTTTCATGCTATTCTACTCATTCTCATCAATTCTACTATTTTCTACGATTTAACATGCATTTTACACCATTTTCATGCATTTAACCTAATGAACTGAAAGCATGGAAGAGAGAGAGAGAAAAAGGGCCGCGTACCTTAAATGGCATTGCAGCGACCTTCCTCACACTCTGGCAAATCCCTCCTGCCCTAGCGAAGCCTCTCCCCCTCACCGGCGGAACACGACTTGGTGCTTCTCTGGTTCTAGCGTCGCTCCCTCTCCCTCCTTCTCTTCCTCCTAGTTCATCCCCCTTTTCCTGGCCTCCTCCTCCCTCACTCAATCTCCCCTCCTCTTTATCTCCACCCCCTCCCGCATGGCACCGACCACCCATCACGTCAGAAGAGATGGGGAGGCACAGACCGTCATCTCCTGGTGGCACGGGTGGGAGAGGGGAAGAAGAAGAAGACGGGATGGAGTGCCTCGTGAGGGAGAGAAAGAAAAAGAGAGTAGAAAAAGGAAGGAAAGGAAAAAAAGAAAAAAGGACAGGCACGTAAACTGACGCAACTGTGCATCCCCAACCTAGACTCCACATTGGTCCCAAATCTCAAATAGGTGCACAGAAAACCAACCAAACTCCCACACAATCACAAGAAATACCAAATTATCCATTAATAAATCATTTATACAATATTACAATAATTACATGGTTTACTATTAAAAAAAATGGATAACCAGGTCCAAGTGTCACAACCACGGTGAACCTCCCTGTGTGAGGGTACGATCGCTCCAGCCAACAAGCCTCATTTATCACATCATATTTCACGTGTACAAGGATGCGTCCTTCCAACACTCCTTGACACCCAGGAACCTGAGGACTCCATCCGCAGACCCAGCCAGCATGGGTACAATGGGTAATCCAATCTCTTTCGCCTGAGTCCAACATTGGCAACCACATCTTCGGATGAGTAACTGATTCCACTGTGGTCTCATAACCCTAGCAGTCACTGCCCAACCACTATGTGGATCTAACCAAAATCACGGAAAACCTTTTTGAAACATGCATTTCATTTTCAAACTCTTTTTCAAATCATTTTTCATTATAGGAATCATTTCTGGAATTTCAAACCACAGTTTTCATTAAAAAAATCCACACACTAAAATTTTGAATTCTCAAAACGCAGGACCTACCCGTAGGACTCACTTACGATACCAAAACATGGGACCTACCCATAGGATTCACTTACGATACCAAAACACGGGGCTTACCCATGAGCCCAATTTTTACAATAAAACAAGAAGCTCAGAAACATGATGCCAGAAATCGCCCCAAGGTGGGAGCCTAAGGTAGACCCACTGTTGACCCTTGAAAAATTGCACAAAAATACTTAAATCAAAGGATTGTGAGTCTTTTATCTTTTGGGACAAGTATCATAAAAAAAAAATGAAGTATAACTCAAGATACAAAAATTTAAAACCAAAGAGGTCATTGGTATTTACTATAGCAATTTCCTATGAAATTCATTGAAAATCCATTCATAAATTGTTGTAAATTCATGAAACCATTGCAAATCATAATTCCTAAGCTAATCTACACATTTGTCACGAAATTGAACTAAAACAGTGGAATGATCGAAGGAGGAACACATACTCTACTATGCCAGTGACCCTCTCTGTGTTTTTCGACGACTCCCCTTTTCTCCAACGAATCAAAACTCTTCCTCCTCTCTCTTCTTTCCTTCTCTGGTTCTCTTCCCATCTCTCCCTAGACTCTGATTTTTTCTTTGGCTCGACGCCTCTCTTCTTACACCCTCCTCCTTTTATTCTTTCCTATTTTTTGTCGCCTTCAGTTGTTGACAACCACCGAAAATCGTGGCTATTGGACATGAAGAGGCAGTGCCGTCTTTACAGGGCATGGGAGCACAGTAAAGGGTGGCAACTTACTATGCATTCATTGTGTGCGACTATGTTTGGCATTTTCCCCATTTTTGTCTTCATTTACGTATATGGGTACAAAATACCAAAACACCATATAATACAAGGAACCAGAGAAATGCAAACACCATAGAGAGAGAAAAGAAAACAATTTGATTATAAACATCCATATCTTCCTAACTAATCTCATACATCAACCTTGATATATGATTTACATTATTCTGAATTTCTAAACAAGGAAAATGCAAGGTCAATCCGAGAGACTGACTCGTGGCCCACGTACGCGGTACTAACCCGTGAGTCTCCTATATAGGTGTCCAGATATTATATCTTACCCCCTTAAAAGAATTTCATCTCCAAAATTCACCTTTCAATAGAACAAGTGGGGGCACCATGATTGGATATCTACTTCACCCCCTAGGTTGCCTCTTCTATGTCATGGCGCTGCCACTAAACCAATACCAAGGGAATGACTTTGTTCCTGAGTACTTGTTCATTTCGATCGAGTATCTAAACGACATCCTCCACCACAGACAAGTCCTCTTGTAGCTCCTCTGACAGCACTGATATCACTTGGAATACATCTTCCAAGCATTTCCTTAACATTGATACGTGGGAGATGCTATGCACAATTAAAAGTTCTAGAGGCAGATCCAACTTGTATGCAACTTCACCAACTCTTCTAGAGATCTGGTAGGGTCTGATGTAGCACGAACTTAGCTTCCCTTGCTTCCCATATCTTGTCACCCCTTTAGTTGGCGAAACCTTTAAGAAAATGAAGTCTCCTACTTTGAATTCCAAGGATCTTCGTCTCTTATCATCATAGCTCTTTTGTCGGCTTTGTGCAGCTAATAATCTCTTATGGGTCAGGTCTACTTTGTCTCCATACTACTGTACAATCTTTGGCCCCACTAGCTGATGTTCGCTTACCTGGCTCCAACAGGTGGGTGTTCTATACGGTCTACCATACAGAGCCTCGTACAAAGCCATCCCAATGTTGGAGTGATAGCTATTATTGTAGGAAAACTTGATCAGCGGCAGATGCTCCTCTTAGCTACCTTCAAAGTCCAAGGCATAGGCCCTCAACATATCTTCCAGTGTCCAAATCATTCTTTCTGTTTGACCATCTATTTGAGGGTTGAAAGCGGTACTAAAGTTCAACATAGTGCCAAATGCCTCCTGCAACGCTCACTAGAATCTCAATATGAATCGTGTGTCTCTGTCAGACATGATTGATACTGAAACTCCATGCAGCCAAACTATTTCTGATACGTACAACTCTGCCAGCTACGACAAGGAAAGATTCACTTTCATAGGAAAGAAGTATGCTGATTTGGTGAGCTAGTCAATGATTACTCATACTGTATCATTCTTTCTCCTGGTCCTGGGAAATCCTATCACGAAATCCATTGATATATGCCCACTTCTAGACTGGAATATCCAGATGTTGTAGAGTTCCTCCGAGCTTTTGGTGCTTAATCTTTACCATCTAGCAAGTCGTACACTTTACCACATGCTCAGTAATCTCTCTTTTCATCCCAAGCCACCTGTAGTTTCTTTTTAGGTCCATATACATCTTGGTGCTTCTTGGATGGATTGTGTATTTGGATTGGTAGGCTTCATCAAGCAATCTTTGTTTCACCTTCTCCACTTGAGGCACATATAGACGTAGATCATATCTGAGTCCATTGTCCACGCCAATAGAGAAAGGAGGTGCCTCTCCTACCTCCAGCTTCTGCCAGATGTCTCGCACAAATGAATCTAACTGCTAAGCTGACACAATAGCTTCCAACAATCTTGAGCGAACAAACAAATTTGCCGTCCAAACTATAGCTGGTCCCTGAGACTGCCTCTGTGGTCTACACTCAACCAGCCCTTCCAGTAGATGTCAGTCTCTAATCATTTGGCTAGTCATAATATGAGTACATTTGCTCAAAGCGTCCGCGACCACATTAACCATTCCAAAGTGGTAGAACATGTTGAAGTCATAATCTTTGAGGTATTCTACCCATATTCTTTGTCTCAGGTTCAAATCTTTCTGTATGAAAATATATTTCAAGCTGCGATGATCTATAAATACCTCAAAATATTCACCGTACAGATAATGCTTCCAAATTTTTAAGGCAACAACTACCACAACCATCTCCAAGTCGTAGGTGAGGTAATTCCTCTCATGGTCCTTTAGTTGGCATGAAGCATGCACTACCACTCTTC
Organism: Posidonia australis; assembly: GCA_024699735.1. NCBI lineage: Eukaryota > Viridiplantae > Streptophyta > Magnoliopsida > Alismatales > Posidoniaceae > Posidonia > Posidonia australis. Next base: position 39,240 of record JAMKQA010012282.1, read on the forward strand.
CATGCTGCATTAAGACACACCCCAACATAGTCCCACATGCATCACTATAAATTGCAAATCCTCCGCTTCCTAGGGGTAGAGTCAAGACAGGATATGTGACCAGACGAGCCTTTAATTAATTAAAACTCTCTTTACGTTGCCAGTCTCAGATGAAGGGAATTTCCTTCCGAGCCAGTCTAGTCAAACGTGTTGTGATCATAGAGAAGTCCTGAATGAATCTTCTATAGTATCCCGCCAGGCCTAAGAAACTTTTGATTTCCATCACAGTTTTAGGCTTGACCTAACTACTAACTGCTTCCATTTTGGTTGGGTCTACTTTAATACCTTCTCCTAAAATGATGTGGCAAAGAAATACGATCTCTTCTAGCTAAAACTCGCATTTTAAGAACTTCGCATAAAGCTGGTGCTGCCTCAACGTCCAGCAAAGTCCTCCGATGCACCTGGTGGGTCTCTACATTAGAAGAATATACCAACACGTCGTCCACGAATACCACTAGAAACTAGTCTAAGTAGGGCCTAAATACTCTATTCATCAGATCTATAAAGGCAGCTGGTGCATTTGTCAGCCTAAATAGCATGACTAGAAACTCATAATGGCCATATCGAGTCCAGAAAGCTATCTTATGCACGTCTAATTCCCAGATCCGAAGCTGGTGATACCCTGATCTTAGGTCTATCTTTGAGAAGACCGATGCACCTTGCAATTAGTCAAACAGATCATCTATCTTGGGCAACAAATTCTTGTTCTTTATTGTGATCTGATTCAACATCCAATAGTCTATGCATAACCGGAGTGAACCATCCTTCTTCTTGATGAACAATACCGACGTTCCCTAGGGTGATACACTCGGTCAGATAAACCCTTTGTCTAGTAGTTCTTATAGTTGATTCTGAAGCTCTCTCAACTTTGCATGTATCATTCTATATGGAGTCTTCGAAATAGGGCTCAATCCTAGCACTAGATCAATCAGAAATTCCACTTCTTTATGCAATGACATATCAAGTAACTCCTCGAGAAAGACATCAGGGTGCTCTCGAACAACTGATATGTCCTGTACCCCTAAAACTAGTGAAGAGGTTACTGTCACGCTGGCCAGGTAGCCCACATTGCCTTTTACTAAATGGCGGTAAGCCTTTATTGTCAAGATCACTTTCTTTGGTTCTCTCAGTCTGATCCCTTGTACCATGCACCATCATTGGCTTTATAACTAAATCAGACACTATTAAGCTAGTGCACATAGTAAGGCTAAGCTATGATACCACTTATAATGCCCCAATTTCATTACTAATTAGCATCAGTTCTACCCAAATAATTAACTAATTAATTGAAGTTAACTAATTAACAATGAAACTAAAGAAAACTAGCCAGTACCTCGTATGTGTGGCTAATGGCTCCAATTTATTTACATCAGGATTGGATTGCACCTCTAATCTACACCTCAAAAAAACACCAAATAAAATACGTGAGTGACCTCAAAAGTCACCTAGTACGCATCCACCAAAAATCACAATGAAAACCACGAGAAATCCACAAACCATGATTGTCAAAGCCAAATAAAAAAACCTTTCAAATCCATAAAACTTTTCCCATAATTTACCGAAAATCCACTTGCAAAACATGCCTTTTCAAATCATTTTCATTTCCTTCGAAATTCACATGCACTTTTTGTAACCATTCTATGCATTTTAAAACCTTGTCCGAAACCATCTCGGAAAACCACACACAACACAAGCCAAAACTTGCAGTGTCAACCTGGCCACAGGTGACATAGCCACAAGCAATTACTGAATCTCCTTGTGCGGGGGTACGACCGACAAGCCTCATTTATCACATCATATTTCACACGCATGGGGATACGTCCTTCTGACGTCCCTTGGTGCCCAAGAACCTGAGAACTTCATCCCTAGACCCAACCAACACTGACACAATGGGTAATCCAGTCTCTTTCACCTGGGCCCGACATCGACAACCACGTCTTCAGACAAGTAACCAATATCACTGAAGTCTTGTACCCCTATTGGTCACAACCCTACCGCTACATGGATCTGACCAAAATCATGAAAAACCTTTCTAAAACATGCATTTCCTTTTCAAACTCTTTTTCAAATTATTATTCATTTCAAGAATCATTTCTGGAATTTAAAACCACAATTTTCATCAATAAATCCCCACACTGAAATTTTTAATTCTCAAAATGTGGGGCCTACCCGTGGGACTCACCCACGATACCAGAACGTAGGGCTTACTCATGAGCCCAATTTTTATAGTAAAACCAAAGGCATAGAAACATGATGTTGGAAATCACCCCAAGGTGGGAGTCTCAGGCAGACCCACTTCCAACCCTCAAAACATTCCACAAAAATACTTAAATCGAAGGATTGTGAGTCTTCCATCTTTTGAAACAAATATCATCAACAACAACCAAGTATAACTCAAGATACAAAAATTTAAAACCAAAGAGGTCACTGGTATTTACTATAGCCTACGAAATTCACTAAAAATCCATTCATAAATAGTTGTAAATTCATGAAACCATTGCAAATAATAATTCTTAAGCTAATCTACACATTTGTCAAGAAATTGAACTAAAATAGTGAAAAGATCGGAGGAGGAGTGCGTACCCTACTGTGTCAACGACCCTCTTTATGTTTCTCAATGACTCCCTTCTTCTTTGATGACTAAAAACTCCTCCTCTCTCCTTCTATTGTTGTCTCCCCATCTCTCCTTAGACTCTGATTTTCTCTCTAGATTGACGCTTCTCTTCTTCCTTCCTCCTCCTTTTATTCTTTCCCATTTTTCGTTGCCTTCAGCCACTGAAAATCATGGCTACAGGGCTTGGAGAGGCGACACCATTTTCACAGGGCATGGGAGCATAGTAAAGGGTGACAACTTATTGTGCATTATTGTGTGCTACAGTGTTTGGCATTTTCCCACTTTTTGTCTTCATTTACGTATAAGGGTACTGTAGACACCCCGATTTTGAAGTCACATGGCAGCAGGCTCCACTGGTTGATGCTCTGGTCGCGACCACCAAAACCCTAGCCCACACAAGCCCAATTAGGTCCACACCAGCCCACTCGACCCAATTAAACCTAAAATCCAGCAAATCAACCTAAGCCCACTTAATCCAGTCAAAATCCCCATAAAAATC